>BMAW01083730.1:37460-77985 GCA_019974015.1 Nephila pilipes
AAAATAGTAATAATGAAGCCCTCTAAATGATGAACATGTGGTGCGTAATCTTGGTATAAATTTCAAATAATTATAAAGTCGAAAAATATCTTCCAAAATGTTATATCAATCTACAGTAATTTTAAATAATATTTACATAATCTATTGCCCATTACATAATCTAATACCATTTTACTAAATTTTCCATTGATATGCATTGAGTGAAAATGCGGCGTATTTTATGATATCATAAAGCTTATACAGTAGGATTTTAAAATTTAATTCTGGATAAATATTTTGATGCTTTAAAGTATGTTTTTTATATTCAAAAATGTTTGCACTTTGATTGCCTTCTTAAATTAATAAAAATTTATACTTATTCAAAATCAATATACACACAGTCCCATATTTTTTAATAAATATTAAAAGTAAAATATTTATATTATTAAATTTTATAGCACTGATGCATAAAGCTACAATTTTCAAAACGTTTGAAAGAGTTAATATCAATGAAATGCCATTCCTCTCAAAATTTAATAATTGTGAAAAAAATTTAATTCTTTGAGAAATTTCAAACCTTTGAGTGTTGGTATCACTTTTATGGTCATTTCATTTCCAAGTAATAAATGATCTATAAAATGATAATATGATATAATGAAATAATATATATGTCATTTCAATTGTCATCTAAATGCTTAGTAAATGCAAGAACTTAAATTATGGCCTAAAAGAGATTTAATTTCTCAAATTGTTCAAAATGTATTTCTAATTCCACAGTAGATAGTATTTTGTTTGATAAAGATTAATTCGATTTTTAAATATTTAAGGGAGTTTTCAAATTTTCACTAACATCAACGATTTCTTTATAAATGCACTGTAATCTTATTTCAATAGAGTATGAAAAGTAAATTTGTTTGATTATTGTTAAATAATATAATCAATTTTACAGATCAATTACACTCCAGCTCCGATCCCACTAGTACAATTAGAGATTGAAATTCGAAAACAACAATGTGAGCAGAGTACAAGTTATTAAAGAAATTCCAGTTGATTCATCAATTCTATATGTAAACACAGATGTCAGTTTCTGAAAAATAAAGCTACATAATCAATTTTCTGAGAAACATGCTGTGAAGAAGCTTGAACAAAGAAATTCTATTTATACAAATTATTGATAAGCACAACTGTAGAGAAATTCAGAGAAAAAAGCAGTTTTTCTGGAATTGCAATCATGTTAATAAAATTATATTCAGTGTGATTTTCCTTATTTTTATCAGAATTTATGACAATTATATTTATTATTTTTAATAAAGATCCATTCTTTTTCTTCATAAATTTTTTAATGTTTGTGGCTTATATCAATACGTTCAATGATTCACGTCTTTCTGTGTAAATAAACATGCACATAAATGTAATGCATTGATTATTCATTTTCATTTTAAATATTTATTTTAGCTTAAATTTTATTGATTTTAAGATACTACCTTTCAAAAACAATAAATCTAAAATAAAGAGAATACTTTATTTGCAATTGATTTTCATGATACTGCTTCCTAAAAACTTATCAGCAGACTAGATGAAAAACGTACATTTATTAGCAGTACCTTCAGAAAAGAATACACGATACTTTTTTAAAAAAGAAAACAAGAATGTTCACCTTTATGTTTTTAAATAATTAATCAACAATATTTTACTTTTGTATTTTTCTACATAACATAAAGCGTAATTTTATAATAAATTCTCTTTATAAACTTAACTTCCATAATCCAGTTATAAAAATCGGATCGCAAACAATATCTATTATATTCAATAAGTATAAGACAGTGGTAAAAGGAAGCAAATTGAACTGCTCTTTAATCAAAATCTTAATGGAAATAAAAGATTTTGGCAAGAAATAATGTATAGATGATTACATAAGATAATTTCAAAAGATTTAAAATTTTTATTATGTATAACGAAATTTATAATTTAAGATTTTGATTTGGCAGTTACATAAAATTTTTATAGAAACTTATTGAGTTAAACTTGTTTATTTTGGTATATTGTACCATATTTGTTATAAAATATAATTTTAATTTGAATATCGTATGGAAAAGATTCTTGAAAATATATCCTTTCTGAGGACGTTGAAATAAAATTATTCGTTGCCAACGTTTAACAAACAGTATCGATATAAAGAAATTTAATTCTTAAAATTTATTAGAATTTAGTAAATCTGCATGACTGCAAATCTATAAAACAATTTGGAGTTTTATTATTAAACTTTAAAAATATCGCAACTATCACAGTTTATCAAAATTCAAATTAAATAAATGTTTCTGCTAGAATTCATGTTTCCACTTTTTTTGTCATTACTAAGATCTCAGATAGCTCATTCTTATTAGCACAGATGTGAGAAGATGATTTTTTAAAGTTCTCTTGAATCATGTTTCCTTTTTCCTTTAACAGTTTACTTCAATATATGATAACTGATTAGATGATTCATGTTATATAATGACAGATATTTGAACAAAAAAAGCCTCATTAATTAGTAAATAAGTTAAAGCATCAAGACTCTAGAAAAATTAGCTTTTGAAAGTGCATGTTCATTTGAACAATTCGATACGAATACACACACCTTTGTCAAATTTGAGGCTTTCTTTGGAAGCTTTGTCTCATATATATAATATCTACTTCAAAAATATATTACATCGTAACTTAGAGTTTCATAAAGAAAAATGCAATTATTAAATGAAATAAGTTAAAGAAACTGAATGAATTTGAGAATTTGAATGACCCTAAATATATTTACCTGCAATGTGAACCCAATTTTCCTTTGAAAATAAATAAAAAAATTAACAGAAAATAGGTTAATAGAAATAGCTATTAAAATACTGCTGTAAATAGCCTCAAAATATTTTTGTTATTTGACTTTATGTAGATGTTCTTCTCTAGTACCTTTTACTTTACTGATTTGCACTTTATTTTCTTTTATTCTAACTGGAGGAAATACCCAAAATGTTCCAATTTACGCATTGTGGTAAAGTTTTTAAAACAAGTCAAAATAGTAATTGATGTAAACTGCTATTTTCAAAAACAGAAAAACTCTCAAGTGTTCAGAATGAGAGAGAGAATGTCAAAATTATTTAAATTTCCATTCCACTTTGAAATGGTTAAGGTTAATAAGAGCATTTTCTTCTAATTGTATGGTTATGCTCTTTGCCATTAAGTTTTTACTCATTTTACGTTTCTTAGTGGGTTTAAGAGTTCTATTGTCCATATACTTCAAACAAAAACTTCAATTAGGCATAATTTATTTCCCAAATTTTCTTTTGTCTTCAAAATTATCATCGTCCAATTCCTGTGGAAGCAAAACAATATATTACAATTGCTCAACATAACAAAAGAACTATAAAATTTCAGACATGAAAATATGCATAATTAAATTTCTGAAAAGTATTACAAAAATGTAAAACTATCAAAACTTTTAATTAGGTTAAAAATGTCTACGAGACAATTATAAAATATGATCAATGCTAGAATAAATCAAGTTTTAAATAGCTTTGATAATCAATTAGAAAATGGTGAAATAATTCGTAATAAGATCTTTTTCTCTCATAAAGAGTGGCTAAAAATATCATGCCTTTAAAATCAAATGGTATTTCCTTTATTTTTCCTTCTAAAAGAACAATTGAAAACAAATTATAAAATCAAAGAACATAAATACAACGCTTTAATTTTAACTGTCATCATTAATGAATGAAATAAAATATTAAATTCATTATCACAACTTCCTATATCAGGGGATGTAATAGTTAGGTCCCTCATCATCAAGCCACCCTCTCTTTGTGCATCCATTTCTGCATAAGATGAGATGACCCACTCCACCCCTGGATTAGTGCACCTCCATTCACTCTATCTCACATTAATTTCCACCGTGGACTTCCGGAATGATCCGACAGGTGAAGCTGGGCCAGAAGTCAACAATAGCATGTTTGATCTCAGGTTGTGGCTCAGTGATGGGCGAAGCTTGTGTCTCCTTCAGGCAAACATTGGCCATGGTGAAATGAGGAGAACAGCTCCACAGAATTTAATGGCCCCAATGCGTTTGAATTGAACTCATCCAGATGAATTTGTCGAATTGTGAGACTTGTAGGTCATTCTGAGTGATGTGGATGTTTTGTTGGTCGTGAATGGCGCTAGAAGTGACTTTAATTGTTCTGTTGACTCAGGCCATTGGATAGTATGCCTGAGAACCCAGTCTTGGCACTAGGATCATTTAAGTAACCAGGTTTTAAGAGCTCTGAAATTGCTATTTTAACTCCTTTTCATTATTATATTATGAAAAATGAAAGATTCACATCTTGATCATGGGTGGCTAGATCGTGGAATTAGATATTGGGTGTGAAGTTCTCAAGAGGATGTATAGATTCGCTAACTAATTTTAAGGTTATGTTGATTTCATTACGCAGAATCATTGAAAATTTACATTGCTCAAAGTTTTCAGATTGACATGTTCTTCAATGGAATGAAAGCTTATCTTCCTACTTTGGATCATTTATACATTAACAAATAAAATCAGAATCTTTGCAACTCAGTCTTCTTTTTACTATAAATGGTTAGCATTTCAGAAAGGATTGCTTACAAATACCATAACTATGGGTAATTGCTGCCATGTGGTTTCTTGTCTCTTCATGTCAGTCTCATACAAAAAGTTATTGAGGGACCAAATGCTTGGCCTCTGAACGTCCGTCTTTGTCACTTTAGCCCTGAAATATCTGATTTTTCGACAGCAATTATCACACGTCTAAAACTCTGAACTTTGTTATCATGTTCATAGGGAGTCGCTTATACTGTCATATCCAAATGTGTTTCTTAACAAGTCCACTCCAAGCAGCAAATTCAGGTTTTTATCACTGAGCCATGTTAAATCTCTACCTATATAATTGTGGACTACAAAAACAGTTTGAGTGACTTGTGGATAAAGGAGGATGTTAAGAGAGCTAATTTATAAAAATAACGGCTCAAAGATTGAAGGAATTTTCGTCAAACACATTTTGTTTGTGTTTGTCTATCCTTCTCGACTTTTCATTTTCATTTTGTCTCCTTTTGTCCACATTTAGTCTAGCTTTTAACGAATCTCTTAAGAGTTGTTAAAAGAGGCAATTTGTTCAGGAAGACTTGTTTTAGATTCAAGGAAATCATGGATAACATCAACCGTATAGTAAAACATATCCGTTTTAGACATATAAAACCACATTGAATGGCTTTGTTACTGAGATCGCTGAAAAGCACTTCTGGCTCAATGCCATTATTTCAACAAGACAGGTTCCGAACAGCAAGTATTTTAAGTTGGTTATTATATGACGTCTCTGTGAGACTTCTATGGTCTCTTCAACTTAATATTCAACTAAAGGCATCTCTTCCCTTTATCCCCATGCCTTTTCAAATATTACATTGTTCTTGACTAAATTGAAAACATTTTCAAAAAGAGCTCAAAGAAACCTACAAAGGCTGTTGTAGCATTCATTTGGCTTCAAACATTTGTGCACTAATTGCTTTTGAAAATCATATCATTAGTTTTTGATCCATGTCTTCACGTTTTATATCTTGCTTGATTCATCGATATGAAAGACTTCAATTCATTAGACACAAATGGTTGAGTCCCAGTCATTGGACTGTCACTGAAGGCTCAGACCTCTTTGGATTATCCTGTAGGAATCTTTTATCCTGTACCCTACTAATTGTCTTAAATGGACAGTGCATGAACAATTCCATTGTACTTGCAGTACTGCATTATTGCAGCCCATAAAGAGAGGTGGAGGATGAGGTAATGGACATGGTTCGTGACTTTGATCCAGACGAGGTAGGTGTCTTTGGAGGAGTCCGTGTATTAGTCCAGCTTGTTTGGGGACATGCCGTATTAAAGAGCATTTGCTCTGTCAAGGTGCAAATTTGCCAGCGTAGGTACATAATCACCGATGTGCACTGCTTTGTTCATTTGGTTCTGGATGCCGCCATTCGAGTCGGATCAAAATTGAGAAGGAAGGGTGGCCGAGATCTGGGTTGTGCGTAGGGTGCTGCAGTGGAAAAGTATTTTACAGGCAGAGCTTGTAAATGTGTTTGTACGAATCTTGCAAATATGGTTCACCATTCTTAGGGACAGTTTTGCCCTTTTGAGACGTTGAGCTCCAGGCAGTTCATGTGGTAGATTTCAGGGGTTGGAGGGTTAATGATTATGTGGCGCACTTGGAAGTAGCTGATTCCCTGGCTTCCTTTCACATGCGCCATTAAAATAGTAATGAATATCATTAAGCTTTTAATTGAGCTAATTGAAGCGATACTTGCTCATTGCAAAATTACATATTTTTATTTCCTTTCTTATTGGCAAAATATTTGAAAATTAATACTTATAACATTGAACTTTATCTATATTGTTGATTATTTTCCAATTAGATACTTAGGGGATGATTTAAATTACATCAAATTATTCATGAAAAAATCATTTAAGTCAAACTCAATAAATATATTTTGTCAAAACTAGATAGTAATGAATGAATTTTTTTTTCAGGCAATTGATAAACATGCTTTGAAATAATAATTACTTAACAATGTTTGTTTGACAATTAATTAAAATAATTTTTCCAAAAATATGTTTCACAGAATTATTTCGTATACAAAACAAAACACGCATATTTATTCTCAATAACTTAGAGATTCAAATTCTTTAATGAATAAAACTTTTACTCCTTTAAGAAACTTTGATTAAGTAAATAAGTATTTTCTTAAAATAATTGAACAAGATTCAACAAATAAAACATTTATATCTATAAAATAGCTAAAAATGTTTTATTTGTTGAACATACTTGCTGTTGAATCTTAAAATAGTCTAAAAATAGCTACTTTATAGCATTTGATTCCAGCTATTAAACAATAATTACTGCCTCAGTTATAGCAAAATTGCCTCTGGTAGAGCCATCTAATTGTTCCTCTTACCCTCTCTTTCAATAAAAACATTTATATCAGAAATAAATCGGAAGAATTTAAGGTGATTCTTATATTTAATTATTTTAATAGTTTTAAGTTATCCATACTTGTATTATTAAGATTAAGAAGTCATAAGGCAGTATCAAATACTAGAATTATACGTTTCGAACATGAAATCTGTATTGTTTGAAAATAGTAATGTCTTTTAAAACTACTTTTGGAGTATTTGAATGAAATCAAAACAGGCGATGCCAACAATATATTGCATGTTCTTCGATATAACTGATTCGATTCAGTTTATCTTTTGTGTTTATAAATCGATGCATATTAGTTAAGAGAGAATATAAGCTGCGAAAAAGTTGCAAGTAAAGTTCTGAGGCCAGTTAAATACATTTTTTTCAACGTAGCCTTTCCTGTTTTGTATATAAAGTTTTAATTCGGAAAACGTTAAGATTTTATTAAAATTAATATGTCAGACAATTTTTATTTTCGATAATTTTGTCGTGAAAATTAAAAAAAAACGGGATATCATGTTGAAGATAAACTTTCCGAAAGCTCCGAACTAAGTTAAAAAAAAAATGCCACTATATAATACGTTCGGATAAATTAATACCGAAGAAACGAATATAAGTGGACCAAAATATCACTTCAATGAAGCATTTTATTCTTTAGTATCTCAGGTAGAATGTTAAAACTATTAAGTTATGTTAAAAACTATTCCCATTACCATTAAAAACAAAATTTAACCTGAAAAACTTATTTTCCAGGATTTATTTAGTAAGCTATTTGATTTTCTGCTGAACGCATTGAATATATAGGCACTTGAAAAGTGTTATGCGAAATGTATTTTTGAAAAAAAAAAGTATTTAATGTTCATTTGCGTAATTTTTTTGAACTATCTGAGAACATAAATGACATTGTGTTATATGACAAAAACAAGAGAGCAGTTTCCTATGCAGTGTAATATGTATCTCCGAAATAATTTGTATTCAAAATGTGATGTTGGAAATTTAATATGTTAATATCAATCAATGATTTTGTAATTCTAATGCATCTAGAGAAGTCGACAACCAGCTGTTGCTGGCTGTCGCTCGAAAAAGTTTATTTCAGAATATAATTAACAGTAAATAAATTAAATATACAAACACATATATTAAACATTGTATTAGTTATTATAAGCTACTGTAATATACATTCAACTCTGATGTTGAGCAGAAAGTACTACGTTCTGAAATTCTAACTCAAAAATATAAAATCAAATAATATTTATATACGTAAAAAATACATTCTTTATTTTCTGAACTGCGTGATCTACCACAATTGTTAAATATCTTTTAAAAAAGCCACAGTCCAACATACATAAAAGGCAGAAAATGAGGTTCTGTGAGAACAAAGGAACGGACTATGAGCTTCTAAGGAACAGTGATGAGAGATGAAAGGAGCAGATTAACAAGATGAGAGAAAAAAAGAATAGATGAACAAAATAAGAGAGGGGGAGGAAAGAGATGAACAGAATGAGAGAAAGGAGAAAAAAAACCAGATGAACAGATTGAGAGAAAAGAACTGATTTCTACTGTTCCAAGAAGACAAAGCCATTAAGAACAAGTTTTCTCACTCTTTCAAAAGAATAGACTCAAATGAACAGATAGTTCTTTTGTTCCCTCTTCCCGTAGAACCGTCTTTCGGTAATACGTTTATCAGATGATTCGAGATTGTAAAAGCTGTCACCAATAATTTAAAATAACTTTAAAGTGAGGTATATGTCAAATATTTCAATACACACACACACTCACACACTCACACTCACACACACTCACATTCACACACTCACATACACACACTCACATACACTTACTTACATACACATACACACACACACACACACACACACATATATATATATATATATATATAGATATATGTATGTATGTATTTAATGTGACACAGAATGCATACACGAAAAAGCGAAATTTCAGGAAAATAAATTTCGGTTGAAAAAACAACCATTAATTGTTATCATCAAAAAAGTTCAATCTAAACACACAGAGAAGTCAAAACTTCAATACATTTTTTCAGTGTTTTATATATGAGTGTTAAATGCCTTGTGCTCTTCATTTTGATTACAATTTTTCTCAAAGTGAGTTCTTTTATATTTAAAATGTGCCTTGTAACTCAAATTTTGCTAGCAAGCGTCAACGATTCAAAATGCTATTTAGTATTGTAAAATTTTTAAGAAATAGTACATGAAGGTTTGATTATTATAATAATTTATTTAAAAATTTAACAACTATGAAGCATTTGAATTTTTTTTATTTAAAAAAAACCTTCAATGTTAATTTTATCCCTTCCCTATGAATGATTCAACTTAAAATGCTACGCTTGAAATAATGTTTAAAAGTTATGAAAATGTTATTTTAAATTTGTATTGGTTCAATTTTTGATTGGTTTAAATTTTGATTTGTTCAATAATGTAAAAAAAACTCAAAAGCTCAGATATCCAATAGGATATGAATATTTTTTTTAAAAAATATTTTGTTTATGATAGTAAAATTTATTTTAACTCTCGTAGACAACACCATGAAGATCCAATAAAATTTACAAATTGAAGCATTTAAAGTCTCAATTTTCTTCTACTTAAGACAGTTTCAGTGCTTTGATTTTTCTTTCAATTCCATTGTAAGTAGCATATGCGTATCATTTTAAAAAAAAAGTGAGATGTTACAGAATTCTTTTTTAACATTTTTAATAGAACCTTATGGGCTGAATTTATATAACAATAACAGAGTGTTATTATAGACAAAATTATATTTCAGAAAAATATAACACGCTTTTCAGTTCCACGCGAGTCTGTTTTGCACGGTGTTTCATTCCTGCCATAACTCTCCTTTGTGATATTATTCATTGATCTTGGGGTGTCATAATTCTTATTTCTCTTTTTATGAAATTCAGATTAATCTTTTGTTCGGATGGCGCCACAACTTCCTGTTTAGAGCAGACATTATAGCTTTTTTTTCCTTTTTGTTTTATATATATGAATAACCATTTCTCGGAAAGTGAAATGCTTCAGCTTTGATTATTTTTTATTAGATAATATTTTCGAAATCTTGCGGTCTGTGAGAAAAGCTATATGTTCTACCAATTTGTATTTTTCAAATTTTAAGTGATATAAAAATGGGTTTTGCTGAAGTGTGGTCAACAACTGAGAATGATTAATCAGCAAGCAAGAACAGAGGAAGATATTGATAAAGATATATTAGTTGAAGAAGTGTCAGATAATGAGATGAAAAAGATGCACCAAAAAAGTCTCTAATCACTCATTCTAAGAGCCTGAAAACAATAGAGCTATTACTAAGTTATTTTGAGTAACAGGAATCTTGGATTGAGGAACAGCAAATATAGTATGCCATACAAGAGATTAGGAAGAAACAAAATGACTGTAAAAACAATCATCCATTAAAAATTGGTTGTTGAAATAAATTTTTTTGCAATAACGCAATTAACTTACATATTGTAAAAATAGAATACATATCTGTAAATTTGTTTTTCCGAGTAACTAGCTATTCTATAATTTGATTGATTGATTGCGTCATACTTAAAAGAAAACGAGAACTATTGGCAACGGACCTCATAATTTTGAGCCTCGGTCAAGCGACGATAATTGCACCTGGGTTGACACATTCCTCTCCACACTTCTACACCACACCAAATGGAGAATTTGATGTCTCGATGGATTTAACTTGCATCAGCCCCACTACATGCGCGTCTTTAGTAGCATAAGGATTCGAACCCGCGACTTGACGGTAGCAACGCTGGCCACGAGTTTGGGACCACAAATTTGTACTTTAACGCTGCTGATCTTTATGCAGAAATTAATATTGATATAGAAACTTATATTATCGTTGAATTTATGTTGTTATCGTAACCCTCGATTCACATAACCTACGGTTTTGCAACTATGGATCCCAACTACCATGTGTTAACAGGGTCAGATTATATATACATACCTCTCTCAAGAGGCTCAAAATTTTAAATGGACGAAATATCCAAAATTCACAATTCCTCTAACATGGCACTTTAATCGTCATTAGGTATTTTTAAAAATAAAACAGGATCTCAATTATCTGCAGTTGAGAAACTGGTGAAAACACTCATTCTTTCTTTCACTTCCACTCTCCTCTTAACAATTTTTATTTTAGGTTTTCTTCCCTGAAACCGTCAAATCCGTCATTATCCTTCAAAGTATTGTAAATATCTCCATCGGAAACAACTCTAAAAACTGAATCTGGCAATTGCCCACTCCATTCCTGTATCAAAAGAGCACCCCCCGCCAGCGAGCAAACAGCGATAGGATATTAAAGCGATCTGCAAACATGACGCTCGACTAATTCGACAACCTTGAAAGTGTCAGATGTGGCGCCAGTCACGGGGAGAAGTCTTCCACAAACAGTTTCTTCTGCCAAAATTGAGCGTCTGGAGACAACATTTAAAGGTAGAAAAGGAGGGGAGAAATGTGTGGAGTGCTTTTGCAACAATAAAAAAAAGAGCTCACAATGCTACTGTAGTGAATAGAGAGATTTTAGTAAAAGATTTTGCTGCAGCCAGACAAAATAGACCCAATTGGTCGATGGAGTTAAGTCTTCTTAGCATTGACGCCTCGAGGAAGTGACAGCAATGCACGATTCCATTTTCGTATTTTAGTGAGATTAGTTGTTACATGAAAGGGGGAAAAAATGTGCAGCTTAAAGTTATTCTTCTCCTCCGTCTTTTTATCCTTGAAATTTCCAGTCTACAGTTAAACTTCATTCTAATTATTTGCAATATTTATTTTGTTTCTGAGATTAAAAAGTTAATGATATGATGATAGAATATTTTTCCAAGTTTGTTCTATTTTTTGTTGTTGTGAGAAATCTAGACTTTGGATTAAATTTGTTCTTTCTATTCCTCATTTTGTCCTTGAAATTCAAGGAGAAAATAGAGATAAGGAAAAGTAAAAGCTGATTCGTATATCAAAATTCCCTCCCGTTAACTACTGTCAACGTATATTTACTTTCCGGGATTAAAACTTTTGCGATACAAGTAACAGAACATAATATCTACAAATATATATGTTTAATTAACTTTTTATAACAAAGTCCCATTGAGTGTTTATCATTATTTTAATCTAAAAGAATTCTAAACTTTTAATTTGCACTTTTTTTTGTTTAAAAAGTATTTTGCGTTCAAGTTTCCCTCATAAATGTTTGATCTGCAGTAAAAATAAACTATAACCATACTGCTGGATCTTGAGGTAAAGATTTCAAAACATTTAAATAAAGACATGTACGCTAATAAAACTAGTAATATTTATTTTAACATAGTTCAGTTCGAATTCAAATAACTTTAAATAAATTTTTGTTTTTCTTTTCAGGTGCTCCGAGTTCAAGAAATGGGAAAGTTATAGCACATTTATAACATATCCAAAGCTACCAAGCTTTCAACAAAATACATATAAATTGAATTTCAATATGTAAAAAAAATATGGATTTTAACCATTGAATTTTAATATGTTGATGATTATGATAAAAGTTTGATTATGATATCTGCAAAAAAATACATAAAATTTTGAGATTAAATTTTTTTATACAATATCATATACAAATATTTCTATTATTAAAAATATCGCGTTTGATGCTGAGGCATTTTGCTAACGATTGGGTTAAATTGGATGAGAAATGCAGGACCATAACAAGGATAAATACGATTTTTAAAAAAATTTCGCAATTTTTAATAACATTTGATACCACAACTAAGAATTAAAAGAGATGGATTTAAATCACAATTTAAATACCAAATAATAATAATAATAAAATGAAATCCAAGTTTATTTTTAAAAAAAGTACTTTAGACTCCGATACATTATATAATTGCTCTAAATTACCAAGATGAAGCAGTCAAATTTCATCAAAAATAATTACACCATTTCTATTTTTACGTCATCTCTCCGTGTCGACTTTGTTAATAAATAAACGACTAAATTCAAATGAGTAACTGAAAAGCATAAAACAAACAAACAAATGAACATGCAATTTGTTTAAACATGCATACCTTTTTTTTCATTACGACCAGAAGTAAAACATGGCGTCAAACAATAGCAATAAGATAATTACGTTTTCTTCAAAAGCTGCAAGTCTTTTTAATGCATACTTCTTAACAAAATTATTGAGCCTGGTATCAAATAAAATATATAAAGAAAACACAAATTCTTTGAAGCTCAGTGGGACGAAAAAAAAAAAAAAAAAAGAATGAAAGAAAGGGTCTGTTTGAACACGTCCCGCTCCCCCCCACCCCCTTATGCATCTCACAATTGACATTTGCCACCTTTTTGAGGTAGCGTTTCCTTCTATGAGCCATTAGCGTTGTCAATGGGAACATCATTCTGGGTGTGATGGCGCAGAAAACGAGGGGGCAGGCTCTTCAATGAGTCGCACCCCTCCGCAGTCTGTCCCCCCCCCTCACGGACCTTCTCACCATTGAATTACACTTGCTCAAATCGGTGCTTCCAAAAAGACACTGCCGCCTCTACAATCCCCCGAATGACAAGTCTCGTTCGAGTTTGACAGGTTTGCACTCAGATCTTCCGAACTGCAAAATAGCATTGCTGGCTAAATTATAGGTCTTCAAGAACGAACGTGGTTACTTCTGTCTTCTTGTTCAGTGGTCAATCCGAGATGGATCAGCAAGATGGTTTCTCGCAGTTCTTGGAATCCAGCTCTCTCACTTTCTTTGTCGTTTTTTTTTTCTCCTTCAGTGGTATTTTTTGCTCTTAGTCGCCATTTGTCAGAAGATTTCTGAATGGCAACCAATAGAAGTGAACTGAATCGTGATGGGCAAATTACCGAGGGCATTATGTTGAACCTGCTTCAGCCTTCTTTGTTGTATCGCGTTCGGGGATTGCTGGTGAGATTTGTTATTTCTGTCAGGCGATATGAGTATAGATGCATCGCCATTTTTCAGGTTAATGCGAGACACAATGAACAGCAGAATCTGTCATTCTTGAAATAAATTTTCACTACACGATTTTTCCTTTTTATTAGAGTAGTTTGTGTTTTTATAGTGCTTTGACTTATTTCAATGCAACATAATTAATTTAACTAGATTAATGGAAGCTAATCATATTACATATAGTTTAAATTAATTATTTCACAGTAGTAACTACTGCATGTTTTAAAAATATCATGTTTAATTAGAGACACAATGTGTGTGAACAGCAGAATCTGTCATTCTTGAAATAAAATTTCACTACACGATTTTTCTTTTTATTAGTGTAGTTTATGTTCTTATAGTGCTTTGACTTATCTCAATGCAACATAATTAATTTAACTAGGTTTAGGGAAGCTAATCATATTACATATCGCTTAGATTAATTATTTTTTAGAAGTGAGTACTGCCCGTTTTAAAAATATCATGTTTAATTTACATTATGTGTGAACAACAGAATCTGTTATTCTTGAAATAGATATTCAAGATAGTTAAGAAATATAACTTTTGTTAGTTTGTTTGTTTGTTTGTTTGTTTGTTTTTTCAATTATCTGAGCAGTATAATGAATTTTATTAGAATCAGGAAAAGTTTATCATATGTTGCTTAGATTAATTATTTACAATAATTATTTTACAGTAATGATTATTTTACATTATAAAAACATTGATATGCTAAAACGTAGATTAATGCTAGACAAAACAAATAGTAGAATCTGTCATTCTGGAAATAGATTTTCAAGGAAAATTTCTTTCTAATAGAGTAGTTCTTGTTTTAATATAACGATTTTACTTATTTATAACCAATGTAATTAATTTTTCTAGACTTAGGAAAAGCTTATCATATTATGTTGATTAGATTTATTATTTATAGTAATAGTTACAGATTAATTATTCACAGGAATTATTTTGCAGTAATAATTATTGCATATTATAATAATATTGAACTTTTGACATCCGGGTTAAATTTAGATGTAATGAACAGCAGAATCCGTCATTCTGGAAATAAATTTTTAAAATAGTTAAGAAATATTTTTTTTTCTAGAGTCATTTTTGTATTTCAAAGGATTTGACTTACTTCCATACTGCAGAATTTATTTTACTAGATTTCGGGAAAGCAAATCATATTGAATAATTTAAAATAATTATCTTATTGTATAAATTATTGTATGGGAAATATAAAAATATTGAGCTTTCTAAGTTAGCACTATTACTCATATTCAATTGCACAGCAAAATATTTTTTGGACTTATGTTCATCGGTGGACCGTTATGTAAGTTCGGAGATAGTAATAAAATTATTTTACAATTACAAAATATGAAAATAAAATATAAATAACCAAAAAATAAAATGTTAGTACCAATAATGCATAACACCAATAGGGAAAAAAAACAATTCTCGTAATAATTATAAAAGTATAAAAATCATTATAATAAAAAGCCTCGTTATGTAGAAATTAATGAAAAAAATTATTTTCGATGACATTTTATCAAATTAAAAAAATATTAAAAACAAATGAGCTTTACCTATTAAAATCAATTAATTATTTATTAACGTTGCTCTTAGAAGTAACTCAAGGGCTACTGGCTACGGATTTCGTAATTTTGAACTTCTGTCAAGTGATGAAACGATACTTGAATTGTCACTTCTTTCTCTAAGCATCTACACCACGCCAATGGGGGAACTTAGAGCCTCTACAGGTTCAATGTGCATTAGCCCCGCTACACTGCAGGATCAGGTCTCGAACCCTTAGCTGACTGCGAATTCGCTACCATGACCACTTAGCTGCCGCAGTCTCAAACAACGGAAAAAAGCGATGAGATGGAATATCGTTTTTTAATGTGGTACACGTAAGAATTATTCTTGTGAATTTGTGTATATATTTTAGTTGAAAAATGACTGTGAAAAATAAATGTGATATACAGAATAAAATATTATTCTTCATATGATGTCTGTATTATAGAACAATATTTTAATCATTACAACAATCAAGGAAAGATTTGAAGAATTCATTAAGAATATGATTAAATTATTTTTCTATGTCATTCTCAAACATTCATATCTCTTTTTTAGATTCTCTTAATTATACTATATCCTTAAAACCCTTATATTTTGAATGATTGAAGATGCAAATTATATTTAAATTTGACGCTATGACTTAAACTTGCATCATTTCTGACTGAACAAAATAAAATTTGATTTAAAGGAAACTTTTTTTTCTAGAATTCAATCAAAAGAAATTTACAGCAATTTATCTCAAACTTTATCCTTCGAATACTCCTCTATCATCCCTGAAATGGTTTTCTATTAGATTAAAAAATATTTATATTGTTTTCTCTCTTAAATTTTTCAAATAAATTAACGAGATCAAAATCCTCAATACACTTTCATGTTGCACACATTTTAACTTTCAATTTAAACAAATAAGTAAAAAAAATACTAATATGAGAATTATACTCATGAACAAAATTAAGATAATTGGCAAATTATGCCTTTGTTTCAAAAGGTATTGAAACAAAGTGCTACTTATACTGCCAAAGAATTATAAAAATATTCAGAGTCGAATGCATAAACGTACACGTGCGAATTTAAGCAACTGTGGTTGTGGAGGGGATGAAAGTGTACTAAGAGTTGTCGTCTATTTGTGTGATCGTACTCCACGGTACTCCGCATTGATAATTTTTCTGCAAGCATTGGGTAAATTTCATAACGTATCATGTAAAATGTGTAGCCACGAACATATGCATGACGGAATGAGGCGGAAAATTGTCGGTAGATTGGAGGCAGGTTAATGAAAAGCACAGGGAGCTACAGAACTCGATATAACAGTTTCAGGACATTGGATCCATATCTAGAAGACGCAAGGTCGATCGAAATCCACAACGACGAATGAGGATCGTTATTTATCACTTTTAGAGAGGCAACACATGACTACTACAGCTTCACAGCTCTCACGTTAGCTCTATGCAGCTACTAGAACCCGAGTTTCACGATCTACAGTTGCTCGAAGGCTTCATAATATAGATCTATGTGCCAGAAGACCAGTGGTTTGCACCCCACTCACTGAAGCACACCAGAGAGAGTGCTTAGTATGGAACAGACAACATGCGCCTTACAGCAAAATGGAGTGATCACCGTGCTTTTTACAGATGAGTCAAAATTCAGCCTGGACACTCATTCTTGGCGTACTTGCATTTGGACAGAGCCTGGGACACGATCACAAACCTCTTTGATCAGAGAAAAGGATCATTACGGTTGTGAATGTGTATTGGTTTAGGCAGGAATTATATTGGACAGCCATACACCCCTGCATGTGTTTGAGGAAGAATCCTTAATTGCTAGTTGGTCTTGGGTTCTAGATAATGGAGGCAAGGTCGGCCCAGGGGACGATTGCCTGGAAAGTGAGGATATCCGTTTATCTGGATTAACCAATCATATCTCTTGACATTAACCTTATAAAGCATGTCTCGGATACTTTCGGGTGAACAATTGTGTCTCATCATCTCCTGGAACCATCCTGGAGCTAAAAATTGCCTTACTGAGGGAGTAGGATCGACAGCTACAGGCATTTCTCAACTGCCTCCTGTCCATATGCCATCCCGTTTTGAGATCTGTATGGCTGTGAAAAGGAACTATATCCCAAATTAAACCTATTTTTAGTTTGATATCACAACATACATTTTGTACATCCTCGCACAATGTACTTTATCGATAATGACATTTTATATAAAACAACTTTTGAATTTTACATCTGTGGTTTTTTTTTGTCTATTCATGATTATGTATATTCATGACCAATTATATGAAAATCTGTCCATTTGCTTTTCAGATATTCGACATAATGTGCAAATTCTGTTCATTTTGCACATGATCTTATATAAGAGGTTCAATCTTCAATAATTTACTTACATTTCTTTATCTAATCTTTAAAAATCTTCATTGTTTATCACTTTGAATGACTTGCAAGCGATTTTCGTTTCAGAAAGTTAAATAGTCTCAAAATCAGAAGAAAAATAGCTTTCGTTGATATAACTCAAAAGAGGCCAAATGGGAGATTCTATCCGAAAATAAGTGATATTATATCAATTACTATTTCTTGGTTACATGTCACATTAAAGGACAAAAAATAGAATTATCTTTCACATCCTCATAGTTTTAAAGCTGCTTATCGTTGTCACCGAATCTACACAAAAGAATTCTATAATTTAATAAACTTTTTTTCGAAAATTTAGCTATTGTCATTGTATAGTAAGATTCCTAATTCAGAAATTTAAACGATTAAATGCAAAGTTATTTCTTTAAAAAATAAAGGAAAGCATGAAATAACAATTTATTTTTAATACACTAAATTACGTCCTACATATGCATGTTATCAATACATAACCTATTGAAAACTTCTTGTATGCATGTATAATGTTAACTCAAGCAAATTTTCTAGAAAAACGGATTTTTTTCGCAACAAAGGATAAATGTATTTACAATATTGGGGAGGTACAGATGCTTTCTATTTTAATATGATACATAATATAAACACTCTATGATATTCCAGACTAGAAGATATTATCTGTATCATTTGAAATAATGATAACGATATTTCGCTGTAGTTCCAACGAAATTCAATACAACGATGCATTGGTATCTAATTTTCTCAGTGGATCTCTCATTTCCAAATTAATCTATCAAATTATGATACATTCCATAACTTGTAATATATATCGGTGTTGCAGATACAAATTGTTTAATATAATCTCATTAATTAATTTCAACAATGTGTGTGCACTTGTTGAAAAATAAAAGTTATTCTGAAGACTAAGATTCTAATGAATCACATTCACACTGAATTCCAATGGTATCTAATTTTCTCGGTGGATTTCTCAAGTCGCGACTTCTCCAAACAAATCAGAGATACATTCTAATACTTACAATATAAATATACTGATAATAAAATTATTTAATATAATCTCAAAAATTAATTTAAACAATTCTCTTGCTGAAAAATGAAAGGTATTTCAAAAACACAACTCTAAAATTGACTGTAAGCTTTTATCAATGTCTCAAGATTCCAGATATTATGGAGAAAATCAGTGTTCAACTTATTTTAACAACGTAAAATCGACGTTTTTCATTTTCCAACATAATTTTTACAGTAAAAGATACCATGAGTATTCTAATTTACATATATATATTTAACGGAAACAATGTATATTTTTATAAGTTACTTTATTTCTTATTTATTAAAAAAATGACATTTCATCAACATTTTATTGATATAATTAACTATTTATTTAAACAAAGGAGCAAAACATTCCCATTTAATCATTTTTAATATATGACATAGATATTAACGGTAAAATATGCGATAGTATTGTCTTTAATATGGCATTATGTCAGAATTCAATTTTTACTAATTATTCTTTTTAAAAAGCACATAAATTCGATTTCATGATAGACAACCAACTTTTTGATGTACGTTTTCTCAGGACTTTTTTACCAGGGTTCTATAAGATTGAATGTAAAAAAAAAATGACTTTTTTTTGCTGTTAATCAGACTGATTTGGTTTCAACTTTTCTTCAGTCCTAAATTCATGCAATAAATATCAATATTATCAAACCTTAATAAAAATAATAATATCGATATCAATCAAACTTTAATGACAACAAATATTGGAACTATCGATTAAAACTTTACTTTTATTGAAAACTCCGGATTCAGTGTGATGATTTTAACTCAAGATAAATAATAAGTCTCTGAATTTGCATGAATACCAGAAATTTTCAGTATCTTAAGTGTCTCTTGTAATTAGGAATGAAAATTTAAATTCATTAATTACTTTAAAGTAACTACTTTATTTTGTTATATTATTTAAATCGATTCATTACGCATTCGCATAAGCGAAAGAGAATGATGATAGATACAGGTGCAAAAGTACTTTACCCTGCTCTTTTTTTTTGGAAGAGGAGAGGGGGAGGGGTATCGGTGATATAAAATAAGGCAATAAATATATTTTCAATGAGATCAGGGGCTTTTGAATTGCTTTACTAATGTTAAATTTGGTATATAATGTCTGGTAATATAACACAAAAGTACATTTTTTACTAATAAGATAATAATAATAATTTTGATGAAATTAATACATTTTTGTTTTAATCAGGCATTATAATTCAGTTATTTTAATGAATTTTATAATATATTCATTTTTATGACATTATTAAAAATAATGCTATTTTTTTTAACTCCTAAAACTTTACTTTCAAATATAGAAGAACTACCTACCTTGAATGTTAAAATAATTCATCGTCTCTAAATTAAAATTAAAATGGACTCTGAAAGAGAAATGTTTTTTTTTTTTTCCTTATGTAAGAAGGAGAGAAAACACCATTACATATCCAAACAAACATGTGAAATTGAATAAAAAAATTAATCATTTAACAATGACTAGCAGTTTTGAAGCATATTTGAGAAAAGTATTAATGAATTACCTGAATTGCATTTCTTAAAGTTGTATTTAATTTGATTCTGAGGTGCTTCAAATCAAAATTTTCTCAGTACATTTTTACATTCGTCATAATTACATTTCACAATTTAATTAAACTCTGTTAAGATTGTTTGCCTTTGGGGACATTAGTTCTCTTTAACACTTTTTATTTCTAATAAAATGTCGCCAATTCTTAACGTATTCTTAAAAAGTACTCTCTTCATTACCTTTCCAATTTATTTTTTTTTCCTTAACATTTTCTGCCTTCATTTAGTAACTGTAAATAAATTGTTTATTTCTTTTCGTAATTTTTGCTTTTCAACATTTGAAATGTTAATGAAAAATCTCAATATGTAAATGTCACCTCCTCCCTCGACAATAAGAGTTGTAAAAAAACACAAAATAAAAACTAAAGATTCGTGTTAATTAATTTCACTAATGTTAACTAATAATCATGATAAATACTAATAATACGAAAAGTAACGAAAAGAACTTTTAGTATGATTATATTTAGGTTATATTTACAAGCTGTAGTGGGCTGCTGTAGCCTAGTGGTCATGGTCTCGGACTCGCGGTCGGCAGTATTCATTGAGTCGTAGGTCTGAGTTTTGCGGCCCCTAAAGACCCTCCGTGTAGCCGGGGTTTATGCATGTTAAATCTGTCGAGGCTCAAAGTCTTCCTTTGGCATGGTGTGGATGTTAGGAGAGGGGTGATGCCAGCCCAGGTGTCGTCCTCGTCACTTGCCCGAGATTTAAAATTACGAGGTCCGTCACCACAATCCCTCGTGTTGCAGCTAATGCGACGTTAATAAACCCAACCAATCTTGTATGAGTTAATGAACGATTTAAAATGTATGCAAGTAATGTTTTAGTAATGTAACAGAGTTTGAGTCCATCATAAAACATATAGCACATTTTTCCTCTTACATATTGATGTAAAATAAAAAAATTTACATTTATGTTTAAAAGAATCGTGTTTCTACATGGAATACCTCTATATTTTAAGATCCCATTACAGCAAACAGATATCAGCGTTATAGCCTAAGACAGGGGTCGCCAAAGTGGTCTATATAGACCCCTAGGGGTCTATTTAACAACAGTAGGGGTCTATCTGGCCCAAGGGGTCGAATGGGGGTCTATTGGGACTCGAAGGAAAAACAGTTCTTAATACGCAAATCACACATACCTAACTGCGTACGTAAAAATTTAAAATATTTTTATAATTGACTTAATATTATATTCTTTATAGAAAATAAAATAATTAATCAGAAAACAATCTGCCCCTTTTTTCCTTATGTGTTTTCGTATGTATACCGTGACGTCACAACGAAACTTTACGACCTTGTGACCAAAAATATGTGAAACTTTACGAAATGGCTCAGCCATTTATGCTGGCGTTTCCAAGTTCATATATGGTTGAAGCCAGTTTCAGTCAAGTTAATTCAATTTTAACTAAAAACAGAAATAAATTAAATGTGGAGCTTCGAGGGGATTTACGGTTAAAATTGACTAATTTCGAACCCAATATAGCGAACCTTGCCAAGAAACAACAGGCACACTCATCTCATTAAGAAGTAAAAAATCTGTAGCTACTTTACTTACTGTTTCTGATTTATTAAATATTTAGACTAATATATAGTTTTATTTTAATTACCTGAAAATTACCTTTGTGGGGGTCTATGGAGATTTCGAAAATTATATAGGGGGCGATGATCAAAAAAGTTTGGCGACCCCTGGCCTAAGAGTATATTGTAGTATTGAAGCATATTGTGTCTAAAAATGTGTTCTGTATTCCAATGTTTCCCATACTTTTTATCCTATGATTCAGCTGAATTTAAAATTCTTTTCTTGTGACTCTTATCGCCTTTTTTGAAATAAGAAAATAAAATGAAATATTATACAGATGTCACCATAATTGTCATGCACTTAAATAATGAACTTATTGCAAAAATAATTGTAAAAAAGGAAATTTTAATAAGATCAAATGAGAAGTGGGAAGCTGTTCCTTGTTAATTAAAAACTTCCCAATCGGAGGAAAAGACGATAACAGAATTCTCAGAGACGATTCGATTTTTAATGTACTTCTATATTTATTTTTTTGGAAATTTGGTGATCAAAAATTCATTTTCTCACTTATAGACTGTGACAAAAGGCATCAGAAATCTTACGGCTGGTTTTGCTAAAACTGGATATTCTCGATGAGACATGGCAGCGAAAAATTCATCAGTAATATTTTCAAGTATACTAGTATGTACCTGAGGAATGTGTCACGACGGTCCAATTATAGATTCTGAATTTTGTAATTTTGTCTTGGATTATACGTTAAATGTACGTGGATTCTGTATACATTATCACTATTTATTAAGAGAACGTATTTCTTGAGATTAGTCTACAGGTCTCGCAAATGTTCCTTAATGTAAACTAATCTCATCCATCAATGAATTCATGTCATACTCATCCTACAATTCTGTTCTTCTATTCTGTTTTATAAAAGTTTCATAATTACGAACTTTCGCGCGATGCATGTTTACAAATTGAGGTTTTTCATAGCAACTATAATCTTTTCTAACACTTTAGAAACAATTTAACATTCTTATCTTGCAAGTTTAGATTTAATTTATATTATCTCTTTACCAGTCATGATCTCACTAAACGAAGTGACTCGACAGTCTCTTATCGGAACCTGCAACGGTTCGCAATTCACCACTTGAGAAACTGGTCTATTCTTTAAAGCCGGACGAAAATTTCTTAAAAAACTAAATTAGCAAAGAAGATAGACATCCTATGTAAATAAATCATTTATTTTGAAGCATCTGTAATTGTGGTGCACATACTTCTGGGGAATAATTATAGAGGGGTGAGCAAACATCTAGAGTAAAAAAAAAATATTTTTGACGCATAGTTTCAAAAAAGTTCCTTCAATGTAAAACTAGTTCTAAAAATAAAAAGAATAATACCCAAACATAAAATTGTTAAGAAACTGTGTACGCAATTGAAGTAGATCAAAGAAATTCATTAACAGTTCGTGACCATTGTGGTGGGGAAGGGTGTCCCCCAACGGATTCCTAATCAGAATATTACTCAAGAACATTATATGCTATACATTCTTACAGCAACAATTTATTAAAAAAAAAACATTTAAAAGAAGTTTAATTGATGGAAAACCCACACATATCTAAGCTGACGACCTGACAGCTAACAAAAAAGAAGAAAGTCCGAAGTAGAAGAGAACCAGATAACTTCCTCGACGATTCCTCTCTCTCTCTCCCTTCTTGTTTCCAATGATACCTTAAATAGTGGTAGCTGATTTCACTTCTACTTCAGTAAATTTCAGCTGGCTTGCTTTGCCAGAATGGCCGGCTTGTTGTCACAGTGGAAGAGTGACAGCAAGCTTGAAAGGTGAGCTATCACAAGTCACCACAGTAATCCTACAACAGTCACGAAGACAGCGAACTGCCGAATCGTACTACAGGATTAAACATCTTCCATATCTAGTAATTATATCAGGAGAAGGAACAATAGAATGGGGTTACTGAGTTAACTTCGTCCGAAAACTGGGGAGCTGGCTTCAAACGATAGATGGAAACACTACGTTAATTTCTATCACTCTCCGATGTAAACACTTTTGGAGTTTTCTTCACTCCTAAGAAGAAGGTCGAGTTTGATCACCCAGCATAATGCTGCAGAAATAGTCTGATAAGCTGTGCTGAGGATGACAAACGCTGAATTCGAGAGTCCTGCTCAAGGCTACAGAGAACTTTGAGGAGCCCCACTGAGGACTAATATGATATTTGATAGTTCAGTGCAAGGCAATAGTGAACTTTGAGTAGCTTCTCTGAGGACTAATGTGAGTTTGCGATAGTCCAGCGCAAGACAAAAGAGAATTCCGAGTTGTTCTGAGGACTAATGCGAGATTCGAAAGTCCAAAAAGCCATAGATAAATTGAGGCTGTGCTAAGAATAATGAATCTGAAATGGTGCTGAGACTGATTGTGCTTTATGGCTCAGCAGCCAAAGCAGGCTAGTCTGTCCCAAATGCTGAAGCGGGAGAATAATGTGTAGCCAGAGTTTATATAGCGGGAGCTGGTGATGATTGAGAAAAGACTTAAAAAAAGGTTCCAACTTATTAAGTCGAATTACCTATAAGTGTATGAGCGAATACCATGTCCAGTGGCACAAGAGTCAGTAGTGAGCGAGAACTAGAAATCTACTTTCAGGACCATTTATGCAGGTGCTATTGGAGGTATCAACTTAAAAGAAAGAAACAACGAAATATAGCCGATAAATATAGTTGAATCTGGCCATGTTGCGCCAAATAAGATAACTACTAGAGAAAATTGAACAACAAAATAGACACAAGTCTTCAAACAGACGAGGTGAAAAAATTTCCAAGTAGTGAGAATATCCCTCAAAAACGGTAAAAGTTACTAATGCGAAGGACGGGTTACCAATATGATTTTCCAGGTCACCAATATTGTATATCACGTCCAAGTAACCAGCATGGTAGTCACCCAACGGACTCCTAATCTGGAGGTATTTAAATTTTACACAAGATTGAACGCTACTCGTTCTAGCAACAATATTTTATTAAAAATATTTACTCTTAAAAGAAGTTTAAATAAAGGTAAAACGAATATAGACTGACAATACAGAAGAAAGCTCAAAATAGAGGAAAGGACCGGGTAACTTCCTCGCGTCGATTTCTCTCTGTCCCTGCTTGTTTCCAGTGCCACCACTTCGGGTTCAGTAAACTTTAGCTGGCTTTCTTTGCCAAAATAGCCGGCTTGTTGTCACAGTGGAAGAGTGACAAGCATGCTTGAAAGGTGAGAGATCACAAGTAGCTACACACTTAAGCAATCTGAAGCAATGCCTAGCTCTCTAAAGACAAAAACTATTTCATTTAGCTCTAAATTCCATATCCTTAGCTTGGCCAAACCTCCTTCTTACCATTTACTCTTTCAAGATTTCATAATTATTTTGTTACATACTTGATCTTTACTGAAAGAAAAAAGAATGACACAAATTCAACAACGCAGAGTATAAACTAAGAAATTTACGTCCCTTTTAAATAAAGTAAGAGTGAAACAATAAAATCATTAAGACAACTGTTCATGCGTCTTGGTAATTACACAGTAGAATCTTTATAAAAAAAATATAAGGGACCGTTAAAAGGATCAATCCTGATATTCAGTTTCAGACTCGCCTAATAATTAGAGAGGGATCAATCAGAATCGGCTTGTCCCTTTTGTGACCATGGCATGATCATCACTGGAAAACACCTCAGCTTATGCCCTACCGTCCTCGACATTTTTAACTCTTTTAACTCTTCATATTTATGTGTTACTGACGACGTCTTAACTGATTGCTTTTATCGTTCTTCACAGTATTGAGCTGCTCGTCGACTCATGACTCAAAGGTCGGAGACGTGCATAGGATAAAAAAAAAATCGGCTAAACATCAATTAATAATCAAGTCGCATTTGAAATTGTTTAATTACTCATATATTTCAGCTCAGAACAACAAAAAAATTAAGAAAAAAATATTTTAAAATCATCGGTTAAAGACACCTCTAGTTTGGGTAACTAGCACTTTGAAACACTTGGTTTGATTATTTTCCAGGAATACATCCGAACATGATGTATCCTTGTATGAAGGAAGAGCATTAAGTATATAAATGGAAAATCAATATATGTTCTGCTTAGTTTAATTTAAAATTCTATGTCTATTTTTAGAAATGAATACAATTACGAATCACTTTCAAATATTTTAATGAAGTCTAAGTTACATTAAAAGCAGAATTCTTTTCTTTATAACATAAAATACATTTTACAGATATACGATTTCATAGATTATAAAAGTTGTATATATTACTTTTATTATATAAGGACGATACGATATATGTAAGGAATAAGTACAATTAAATATTATCCTAACAGCAAAGTTTTTTCAAAGTGATTTTATTAACGATTTTAATATAGTAATAACTAATTATTCTATGCAAGGAAGAAAATTGCTTAAAATAAAGAAGCCATTAACATTCTCCGCAAGCTCAAGCATTTTTAATGTCCATTTTAAAATCTTTTCAATCACCGCTTTCGAAGTAATCATTATCATCAGAATATTATTAACTTTAGAAAATGTGATGTTTGAAATTTTATGCAAATTGCAGTTGGATTAGTTTAATACGTTCGGCGTTTCATGTTTTAGTTTAAATATGCTCCGTGAAAAATTTTAACATCTTCATTAAAGTAGAAGCATCTTAATTGACTTTCGAACAAAGGTAATTAGAAGTGAAGTTAAGAATATTGTGTAAAATACTTTACTGATGTTTGAAATTGCAACTCCGCACGAGATTAAAATTATATCTTATGTTCCAGGGGCAGGAACTGACTAGGTTATTTTGGAAAACTTAATTACGAAGAAAGCTTTGGGGAAACTGTTTTCGATGAAAACAGAAAATTCTTTAAAATTTCTCTTTAAAATCTTAATATTATACTTAAAACTTGCTACTTCATTAATGCTGAAAATTAATTTTTAAAATGTTTTCAAGGAGAAATAAATATTCATGTTTCATTTTTGCAAGACACGTGGTTTATTTTGATATACTAAAATGGAAACAAATAGTGAAGTACATTATTAAACAAAATAAGAGCTTACATCTATATTTTTTGATGAAGTATTTAAAAGAAAAAGCTCAAAAATCTTAAGTTTTAGGTCTTTTTTAATTTGTTTTATTTTCTTACTTAAAATCTAATAATAAAAAGATCTTTATGGAATGTAAATAATTCTTTTTATTTTTTATTTTATACGACCAATTACATTTATCAAAAACACTTAATACAAAATTCAAAAGAAATTATTGTAATGGAACAAGAAATTGATCAATAATTACAAGTGTATTATCATTAATTTATCACATATATATATATTCTTACTTAATTTTTTTTTATAAATATTATTCCCAAAATCAAAATTTTTTTTTTCTTTTTAGCTTTAAAACATTTTTAATTACCTTACTATCTTTTTATTGTTGCTAATTTATCATTTTATGATTGTTAATTTATGATATATGTAAATTATTTGACCAATTAACTAGGACATGTTATTAATTATAGGATAAAACGTCTAGTTATCGTCATCGCTTAAAAAGTAATTTGGTTTTTCACAATCATTCATTTATTTATTACAAAAGATAACTAGATATGTTTCTAAATATTAAATTTTATGATTTTCAAATATAACATCGGAATTTCAACTACTGCTATTTCTTTTTATTCAGCCAATAGTTTTTTTTTTATTTAGAAGTTGATCTAAAATTTCTTTCTAATGCTAAATTTATTCCAATGATTATTTTTAAGTCATTCTCTTTTAAATAATATTTATTACACTTGTAACTTCTTATTTATACAGCCTCTCCTTTGCATTTTACTCTTATTAAATTATAAAAATTCCAGATTAAATTCAATCTTTTTCTGTTGAGTGATATTTGAGGAGGGTTAAAAAGTTCATATTTCTGACAACAGGTAGTGTTACTAAGACAAGTTGGTGTTACCATTGTGTGCTGTTATTTGTTAAACGGCGCCAAAATAAATTTGACATTGATACAGAGGTTTGTCTCGATTTGGCAGACATTTGCTGCCAATCAAATTATGGTCACTACCACGTCAAATTATTCGGTTGGAGGAGACCGGAAACCAAGCAACAATAAAAAGAATGGGTCTTTTGAGGAAAATCAGCTCTAAAGAAGGCGAAGGCAGCTTCACCGACCGGAAACGTTATGACATTTTTTTGGGGGTGGGGTGGGGTGAAGAACATCATACTCATGGATTTCTAAAAAAAGGAAAATAATCGATAAGCAATACTGCAGTGAGTTACTTTATTCTAATTTCTAATACTGCATTTCCCATTCCTAATTCGAGAACTTTTCTAACCACCCTCATACATGTGTTATATATATATATATATATATATATATATAATACAAAATTTTTATACATTAAATATGAAAATAACCTAACTATTATGTATGTTAATATTTTAACTATATCATCCTCTTTCTTGCGTAGTAAATTTAGGCAAAATAACCAAATATTTCGTACTTCTGTAAATATTTAATTGAGAATTTCCTCAGTGGTATATGTTTTACTTGTATAAAATAATTAAAACTTTCTTCAAACAGTATAATTTACAAGGAACACTAATAGTAAATATGGGGAAATTTAATTATAGCTCAATTTATTCTTGTTACATATTATATGTTGCAATTGGGGTGCCTAATATAGCGTAATTGTAACACAAAATATTAAGCTTAAACAAAATAAGTACTGTCATACAAAGAAAAAATATATGCGTAATTGAAATTAAAAATATATTTCATGAATTCTAAATACTTCTTTTTTCAAAAACTATATACTTAGTTAATTATCTTTCACAAATAAAATAATAAGTTGAATATTAGGATAGTAATTGAAGAAATTAAAATGAGTTTAAGAAATAATATACGTATAAAACACAATATTTTACCAATACTTAAGAAATTCCTCATTTAGATTTATTATAATGATACTTGATATTAGATAAGAGAAACAAACCATTTCAAAATTTCTGTTATAAATTAATGGTCCTATAAATTCTGAATCTTAGTAATCTCTAAATTCTTAATTTTATTTGTCCAAACATATCGAAAATTCGAGTGCTAAGCTAATCTTAGTGAAACAAATGCAAATTCCATATTCAAATATATATATATATATATATATATATATATATATATATATATATATAATTAAAATTATATATAAATAATATTTTACTAACACCATCGTAGAATTTTTAATTTGATGTTATATTTAATTTTTAGAGAGGTAAAGAGATATGTTTCTAAATACAGTCAGTTAAGCTAATAAAGATTAACTTGATATCATGTCCAAGATATACGTTGTATTTAACACTTTTAATCAGTGCTTAAAATTATATTGTGTCAATTTATATACCCCCTTTTTCTGTATATTATATCAAGTAAAAAGAGATTCCTTTTTTTAGTGTTCAAATAAAAAAAAAATTTTGAAATAAAGTAATTTTTAATATTATCCAAGTCATGAATCACTTGCTCTCTTTCAAATGCGAGTAATATGTATTATAATCAATTTATTAAAATAAAAATCATACTTCGTTATTTCTAAATAAGAAATAAGTCCTATATTATGAAATGTAATAAAGTTGCTTCTGACATTGAGTACCATGGTGGGAGAGCAAATTAAGGAAATATATATCACGAAAGAGAATTCATGAAATGTATATTAAAAAGGAAAAAAGAATTTAAGTAAATATGTAGGTATAGAATCTCTACAAATATATTTACTTAACAAAGAAGGCCTATCTCTTTACATTTAATTATATATATTTAATTCTTTTTTTAAAAAAGGGGATTTAAACAATACCAAAATACTCACATTCTTAATTTTGCTGTGTAGAATTCAAGAATTTCCATTGAATTTGGAAAAAAAATTATCTCCTAATTGAATTGAATTCTGAGAGTTCTTCTGGAATTCAGCTCACTTGAAGAAAAGATAATACTTAAGTCGATAAAAGTCTGTCTAGCAGGAAATCTCTTTTCTGCAAGAAAAACTCTTAATCCTTTTATACTTCTCTCCTTTCTCTCTTTATAAATCTGTCTTATCAATGTTTATTACATACTTGAATTGTATGGATACGACAGAAACACAGAAAAACAAGATTTTGTGAATCAGAGAGACAGAAAGAGAAAGAGAAACAAGCATTGTTTACTGGTTACTTTCGTTAAACAGAGCTTTACGAATCGTTTCTTCCTCCCAATTTCCTCCAAAACTCTTTTATTTCCAAGAACTTGATCATAAGCATTCCCAAACTTCTTAAAGAACTCTCAATAAACCTCTCAATCCCGGAGAAGAGATTAAACCTTTGCTGCTCACCCACCCCATTAAAACAAACGAAGACGAAACAAAACACAAACAGAAAAAAAAGAAAAAAAAAAGATCTTCTCCAGCCTTCGAAACAAACTACTTAATACGGAGCAATCCGCTTATCTTGAGAAAACGTATTAAAAAATCACTTAATGGGAAGGATCACAGGAGAAGAAGAAATCAGAGATCCGTGTTCAGGAGAAAAAGAAATCAGAAATGACAAGCGTATTAATGGCCACGTCTTGTTTGTTCCTGTGTTTTAAATGTTAATGCTCCCTTTACCATCATCATAATACACGCCTACTGGAGAATCTGTGCGCTTCTAAAATCCATTTGGATTATGGATGGTTGGAAGGGGGATGATGGAAAGAGGATTTGGAGATCCCTCGTTTTGTGTAAGGGGTGGGCGGAGAAGAGCCTCTGACTGCAACCGTGGGTAGGTCAAAAGGTCGTTAATGGAGTTGCGCGTTTTCTCTCGGCTATTAGCGTTTCACTCGACGCACGTCGGAAAGGTATATAGGAGAGCTATGGAGGCAGGTATTTTTGTTGCGGAGGGATTTAGTTCGCCGGAAATAGTATGAGGGATCGAGTAAAAATTCAAAATTGCTAAATCGGAGTTTGGATTCAGTTGCAAGACATACGAACTGTGTTGAATCATTTTAATTAGGTACACTTGAAATCGGATAGGATATCCATTCAATCAGTTATAAAAACTCAATAAAAATTACAATTTATTTACTATTTATATGTTTTTAGCCACCTAAGGGGCTATTGTCTTAGGTGGATCCCTTTTGGCGTATCCGATTATTTTTTTAATTTCTTATTGTTTGCCTCAAACTGAATTACATTTAGTTTGAATATATTCAATTTAATAATTTTTCGCTTGCTGTAACTTTAATTACATGTAGCTGATATAATATTCAATTTAACAATTTATCGTTGGATTTAATTTTAATTTCGGAAAAGTTTACTATGGTCCATTTATCGATATTTTATCGCCTACTTTAATCCTCATATTTAATTGAGAAATTTAGTAATAATTATAAAAAAGCGCACCATGGGTGGCAAAATCTGTTCTTTGCGAAACTTTGCAAAGAACGTTTTTAAAAATATTTTTTTTTCTATTTCAATATTCCGAATGATCACTGCACCATATTATTATTAAAATATTTTGTCTACCAGTTACAAATGAAGGTGGATAAAGCTATTAATGGTAAACAAGAATCTTGCATCTATTTGAAGGAGGAGGGGAGTGATATTTACATCACATTTGAAGATTCTAGACTTAGCATGAATATTTATTTAAACGGTATACAATCTTTCATTTTTTTTCAACATGAATATTTATTAAAACTCTAAAGACGGAAAACAATTTTTTTTGTTATTCGATATCCTCTTTTATGATACCCACTTACTGTGACAATATTGAATGTAATCTACTAGAGACAGGACCATATTATTCGTGAGTACCCATTCATACACTTTAAAGGATTGTAAATACTTCCATATTTGACAACTCTCTTACACAAATAGGTAATTTAAGCATCGGATGGGGTTTGAAATATTATATAACATTTGAGGCTAGGCTAATAATTTATTTGGACCTAATTTAGCATTATGGTAGAATTGTAGGAGACACAAATTTCGCTCTACAATCTCCACAAAAGCCACAGACATACGCGTGAATCAATAAGTATTACCAATAGTCTGCAACTGCTCACTTAAATTTTGTGTCTATGACTTGTAGCATAATGTGTTATCACAACCGATTTATTATTTGATCAACTTCCGACATTATCGGTGACCGAATGTAAAATAAAACAAAAAAAAGTGTAATTGCCTTCAGCGAGATGATTTACTCTTTTACTTATAGAAAACCAAAAAGTAAGTTGTGTTTGTGAAGCATCAATTAAACCGGCAGAGCTTCGCATAAAAATTGAAATTGGCATACGCAACTAATATTTTCGGCTATTGTTGCTAAAGAATTCATTTGTTGATTTTTTTTTCAACATATTTTTGTAATGTCATTTGGGCTTGCTTTACAGTTTCAATGAAGAGCATCATATGGAAATGTACATCAAATTCATTAGGAACATGAAGTCCTCACATTGTGTAGTATGGGTTTTCGGATGGTGAAATACCAGTTAAGATAACTTCGTCGTTTGATCGTCATTTAAAACCAAGAGATCAGCCAGTTTTCCTTTTACATATTAAAAGTTTTGTAGAATACTGAGATAGCCAAAGGTATGGAAATGAAGTGATAAAGAAAATGATATTAGAATACTTTAACTACAGTTGTCAGAATATGATGGTATGAAAGTTAAGATCTGAAATGAAGGTTTGCCTTTTGGAGGCTTTTATTTTAATGTAATTTCAAAATAGTACAGTGACGGACGTTTCAGTGCAATTTCGCAAACTGCGTGGGAGATAAATCACGAAGAAATGTTGAGATACGCCCCATTGTATCATGTGAATGCTGACCAATTACATTAAAAAACACTTAAGGTAAGACTACACTTTATTTAAAGTGTAGACACTTGAAATATTATTTAATTCAGGTGATTCAGTTACGAGATATATAAACCTCTCAGAGAAAATGAGAGATAATAAATTTATAAATTAAATGAATGTAAGAGAGAAAAGGGTTAAGTTAAAAATTTAAAAACTCTTGCTTACATTTAAATAATTTACGTAAAAGAACGAATATTTATACTAAATACTGAGCGAAGGATATTACATTTAATTTTCGGAAAAATCTCTAAAAAGAAGCATCTAACATAATTTAATTCATTACTATACTAGCATTCACGATTTATGAATTCGTCCTAAAAGTAAAAATATATATATATCTTACGAATTTTAATAAAAACTTTGATGTTATGGATATTGAGCTCGGATATGAGCAAACTTTACAATATGAATATGTGTATTTCATAAAGTTATGCAATTTAGTGCTCTTAAATGGTTATAAGTATATTTTCTATGCATAAATTTCCTTTATGTAACATTACAATACCGACACTTATTATGAAATACATAAATAACTTTTTGTTTTAAGTGTTGCCATTTTACTTTTGAACTGAAACAAAAAAAAAAATAATGAAAAAGTGCAATAAAAATACAAATCAGAGGAAACGTAACTTAAAATTTATAGAAATTAATTTATTGATTTAAAATATCCAGAGATATTAATATATCAAAAATATTATTAAAATGTTTAACAATGCTTATAAGTTTTAAAAGTAATACTTATCTATAATAATAGTAATTAAACGTTTATCGTTAGGTAGAGTGTCTCAATCATATGGTATTAAAAGTATTTTAATAAACAAGAAACGTAAGTTAACACTTAAATGTTGAAAATTAGAACTTTAAAATTGTAATCTAATAGTTATAAAAAGAGAAATATATTGTAAAAAAGTAAACTTAGACCTACGAGGGATTTTATTTTTTCAATTATTATTTCTTCCACTTTTATTTAATCACAAACAAAGGGATTTAAGATTAAAATAAATACTAAAATTGAATTAAAATAATTTATTAAAAGTAATAAATATTTTATTTCAAACATAATATTTTTAAAATTAATCAGACTAACTGATTATTATAATTTTAATTGTCAGGTCTATTATGTCTGATGTCTCGTAAATATTTTCTGCTGGATAAATATTCTTAAATTAATAAGAATAATAGAATAGAACAAGTAGAAAATCTAAAACGGGTGAAACAATTTCAGAGCCTGTGATAAACTTAAAAATTACAGGCTCTGAAATTGTTTCTCCCATTTCAGGTTTTCGACTAATTCTAAACCTTAAAATGGTTGAAAAAGGAAATAAATAATTTTAACTAAATGGCAGCAATATAAAAAAAAGTATTAAAAAAGAAATATAGCCTGTTCCTCCATTTTCCTCCCTGAAAATATTAATACAAACCTGAAAATGTTTAAAAACTGCAGAAGCTGTCTAGAATGTTTAAAAAACATTTCTTGATAAAAATCTGCTAATATAAATCTAAAAAATTTAAAACATTTAAAATTTAACTCATAATTAGTTTCTGTTCCCAACCTCATATCTCCAGAATATTACGAATCATGGTGCAACAAAAAAGTGTAAAAACATAGATTATTGTAACTTTTTACTCAGATCTTCAAACTTCACAAAAGTTTTGCGATTTTTTTTTAAAAAAAATACATTTTGCTGATTTTGTATTAAAAAAGCTTGATTATAGTTTCATGCTCTTCTCATTTTCTGTAAAATCCATACTCTCTTATTCAAAAAACCATAATTATTAATACCTATATATTATTAATATCATAATATTAGACATAATTATTTATAAAAATCTATCACAATTTTGATATTGCATAGGAATATTACATAATTTTCCAACATCTTACAAGGCTATATAGTTTTATAATCAGAACTTATGTGAATTTACATAAAAAAATTATGAAAGTTTTTTATTCAAATTCTTAAATAACGTCTAAAAGTTAAATTCTCTCATTAAGTATGATTTTTATTTCAGATCTTAAGTATTGTTAAAGAAATTGAAGTAACAATAAATTTGATTTCTGGATTTATTCGTGATCTTTATTACAACGTTTCGGATATTTCATGTGAGAAGAATTTACATATATGATCTACATAGGCGGATATTTTATTCAAATTAAATGAAGGTAAAAAATATTTCATGAAAAATAATTCACATTTTGCTTAATATAATTAAGAGTTACATCTTTCAATTAGATATGTCTTACATCATTATTGCATCCTAATTAGTATCCAAGTAAATTTTATTATAATCTCTAATGGTGAATTAAAAACACTTAATAGTTATTTCATTTCATAAAAGTTTCAAATAATATAGGAAACATGTTACATAAATATGAGAAAATTCATGATAAAATTATTCAAATTATTCAATTATTCAAATATTTACATATTAATACTGAATTTGTAAAGATATTATAATTTCAGGGTATGCTTTTTAAATAACGTAAAAGGAATTTAATAATAGACTAAATATACAGATTTTGAATTTTAAAGATTATTCTAAGAATATCATTTTAAAGTAACATTAAAGAGTTTCAGTGTATGTTTCTATATTAATGATATTTTCTTTAAGTAAATAATTATTATTTTAACATTATCTGTAGTTTCTTTAAGATATCTAGAATGCAGATACAGAAATATTTATACAAGAGTAAATGATCTAATTTCTACTTAATTCTATTTTTATCATTTTTGAAAGAGGTGTTTAAATTAAAAATTTTATTATATAAAAAAATTATATTCATTTTTGTTCCCTTGCAGCTATCATTTTATACAACGAATGGATGTTTTTGCGCGAAGAAAATGATATCAAATAATTGAACGAAAATTTCACCAAAAGTGTTATGCTCTAAATAAAGAATATATAAGAAAATCTGAGTAAAAAAATTTGCATCGTTTGCTTATTTATTCAAATTCATATCTCTTATAATTAGTATCAAGGGAAATTATAAAAAAAATACTTGAAATTTCGCTATTTATTTCTGCTTGTAACATTTTTTTCATGAAATTGGTCAAATTGATAACTGGTTTTTCTAGGCCAGAAAAACCCCTGAAAGATTATAATTTAATATTTGAATTAAACTGTAGTTTTGTTCTCACAAAAATTTAAAGGCTATATATATATATATATATATATATATATGATATGATATGATATTTTCATAAGACAAAATTATAAATATTTCAATATTCCTAGGTATGAAATTGGTTCATTTTATAACCATCTACTTTGGTAATTCTTGATTTCCTTAAATAAAACTCTTCATTCATGGAAAATAAGTATGCGGAAGATGAACACTTCACCATTGTTTAAATCATTAATAATAACTTGTTACTATAAACTAAGCTTTTATTTTAAGGAAAGGTTAAAGATACTTTTTTTAAAGAAGTTCTACATATTTATATACCATTCTTCCCAGTTAATCGTGAATCGAAATAATCTGTTTAGTTGAATAGATCTAGTAATGTTAATCTAAAAAAAATCAAGAAGTACATCTTAATTTTTATGTCGGTCGAATTTCCAGATGTACAGAAAACAGTGTTATCCTCCTTTACTATACTTATCTAATTATTTTTCCAATAAACATTTTTGATGTTTTGCTTCATTTTTACCGCTTTCAAACAATTTCTCTCTCCCTCTCGCAAATTTATATATACATACTCTTAATTCATAAGTACTTGCTTCTTTACATTTAGGCTTAAATGTCTGAATAAAAAGCAATTTTTGGCCAAAGAACACATAAAGCATTAAATGTAGGAAACGCTCTCTTTATTCTGCATACAATTTTATTTCAATTGGTTTATATTTAAGAGGGGGAAATAGTTACTGATTAAAGCAATGGTAAAACCAATCGGAATTGTTTTGATACAGTACCATAAATAGTAAAATTATTTTAATAACCTGACATACATATTAATATAAATGTCCCAATATAATTTAAATGATTTACTTTTATTATTAGAATTTGTGTCGAATTTTCAAAACTCTTTTTGATTTTCAACGTGTATTATTATTTTTTTTACGTGTCTAACAATAATTTATTATTAAGATTTAACTTAATATTATGATACCAACTAAATTATCTCAAAGCAAATCTGGATGAGAAATGTTTACATTAAGGTATTTAGATTTTCATCTGTGAAATTTAAGTATATGAATTGTCATAATTAAGGTAAAATATATTTAGTTCGAAACAAATCACGAAAAAGTACAATTTGAAATCCCCAAAATATGGCGTCCAAAATTCTATAGAAAAATACCAAGCAGAGGATAAGATTCTAAATAATATTATGTAATATTTCATACCATTACACATATTTCCACGATGACAAATGCGATGTTATTTACTTATGGAAAATTCTCATGTTCAATATAGATGTATTTTTAAATGTGTAATAACTAAACCATTTAATCATGAGTGAGTTTACGGAGAACAATAATTATAATACAAAATATTACATATTCTTATGATAAAAAAATAATTTAAAATTTTTATTGTAACCGTTATAGGCGGAAACAGAAATATGTGCACATTTTTCATTTAGGAACTCTTAATATAAAAGTGCAAGATAAAAAAAAGGTACAGACAAATTTTCGCTGTTTAACTATCTCCCTTTTTAGTTTCTCCGAAAAGAATTTACATTCCTTGTAATAAATTTTAAAAAATTTAAAAACTCTGAACTAAAAAATGCTGTAATTAATCAGATACTAAATAATATTTTTTTTATAAAATTATTTTTTGGAAAAAAGTGCATGATATCACGTTAAAAAAATGTACAGTACGATATTTTAATACACTTTGTGTGCCACTTTAATTAATTTATCTGTATATATTTAAAATAAATTCCTCTTTAATTAAGTTTTCATCCCCATAATTATACATTTAAGATTATATAAGAAACATGATAAATAAATCCCCAAAGTCATACTTAAATGCCCTGTTTCTATTACAAATGCATTTTTATGCTCTATGACAAATGACGGTCATACAGAATGACAGCATTACTACCAAAATATATGCATAACCCCTCAAAAGAACTGCAAACATTACCGAGTGTTTCATGTTTTACTTGTTATTCGCGTTGACGCTGGAACGCTACTTTTAAGCTCCAATAGCAGCAGCGTGTTCTTCGCAGCAAGCATTAATGGATTTTCACAAAATCTCCCTACCATTATTCTTTATTATTATTATTCCATCGTTTCCTCCCCCCATCTTACTTTCTTTTCTTTCCTCCGTCTTTTCGTTTCCCCCTTTTTTATTTCTCTCCCATACTTTCCTGTCCGCTGCCTGAGCTTTGCGCGTAATATTGTGTTTGCGTATGACATTAGTTATATCCCTGTTTGTTTTCGAAACTCACTTTCTTGTGAGAGAGCTTTTCTTCTCTACACTGTTGACTCCGTTTCTGATTGGATACCCTCTTAATAACAGCTCGTCAATCCGCAGGCTTTGATACGACGTACGTAAGCGGATCTCATCCCATAGAAAAGATCCCGGATGTGGAACCGAACATGTATGGCGTCATTTATGTATTTTTCTTTCTTTCTCTCTCTCTCTTTCTCTGACACTTTCTTTTTATTCTGTTCTCTTAAAGGAGAGTATTATTTATCCCGCTGGGATGTTTCTTTCGGTTGGATAAATCAAGAGATGATGCTCGCTGATCCGTTGCCATTCTGTTAAAGAAAAATACAATAATGGTGGTGAGTGGCGCCAATATTCCACCTGAAATCGTCTGGTTTATTAACACAGCACTCTCGGTTACGAATAGAACGTTTATGGCGCTTAATTGTAGAACAATTCGCCGCCCTAGTCTCGTTCGAAGTTTGCGAAATTTAGACCTATTGATCTACTTTTGCCGTTTTTTTTTTTTTATTGTTATTGTTTCTCCTTGCATTCCAGAAGTTATTCGGTAGAAAGTTCTCGTTAATTTGTTTGGTGTTAATTATTATACATGTGTGTGCATAGTGAGACAGGAAACGGTGGTTGGAAAATTCAAACAATTGAAAGTATTTCGAAAGGATATTGTTTGATGTGCAGAAGTTGTTTGTCGAAACAAAGCGTTTTTATATTTAAACGAGTTTTAAAAATTGAAAAATGGATAGTGTCCGCTTAGAAATTAAACAAAAACTCATTAAAGTAAAATATTGTTTTGGAAACAATCGAGAACAAACTTTTGCTACTCGTAAAGATTGTAAAGAAAGGTTAGTTAATGTACAGAAATCGTAACATTAATAAATAAATAAAATGAGTTAGATGTTTTATATAAGACATGTGAGAATCATAACGAATGATTTGGTAAGCTAAGGCTTTATTATTTGAATATAAACTAGGATTAACTGAGTAAAGAGGGATTCAAGAGAGAGCGACCGTGTATATTCCTTGCGACCAGTTAATAAACTGAGTTGTACTTTTCTGACGTATCTTCAATTGAAGTTTTGAAATTGACCAGTTAATTATACTTTAATATATCTTTAGAGTGTGTTAAGATAATGAAGGAAGACCATTATAGTATCACTATTCGAAAAATAAGAGAAAAATTAATTCAAGATAGAAATCCTTCTAAAATATTTCATATTTCAATATATAAATTATCATGTATAAATAAACATTATAAAATTAACGATATTCTGGGTTATGGTAGTAGATTGTTGGAGTATTACAGTTTACGCTTACCTCTAGACAATTGAAAAGAAATGAAAAAGAGAAAATACAGCATTAACACATTGCTGACGTCATACTTTACTTTACTCTCTTACTTATATAACTTAAATTTTACATAAAATCAACAAACATTCGTGTACAATCGAAGGCAAACACCAGCTACAAATAATACACGACATACAGCACAGTGGGTGAACGCCGACACGAAAGTATTAAATAAAATTTAAAATGTATCTTTTTTTTTTTTTTTTTGAAAAAAAAAAAAAAAAAGGTGTTGATGTAAACGTTCTACTTTCTAAAATATTTGAACTGTTATTTCTCTGATTTAAAAGAATTGACTTTCATTTCACATCAAATTATACGTCATCATCAGAGATCTTAGTCGTGAATCTTTTTCACATGAATATTTTGCTCACATTTCCAAGTTAAAAATTACTATGCAGTAGTTTCTATAATTTTTTTTAAAAGTTATATTCATTTAACTCTCAATAACAATAATTTCATGCCTATGTTTGTGCATCCATCTGCTACTGTTGATTTTTGACTTTTCTTAAAGATGCGTTTTTCAATTTGTTTCATCATTTTTACAAGATCGCTTATAAGATATTGCTTTATTCTTTTGCTTAATTTTTATGTTATTTTTTTATAGATTTCATTTGGTTCATTTCAAACAAGAAAAAATCACATTTTAAAATATATACCTATTGTTTAATAATTAGTAATTTATTATGAAATTTAGAAAAATTAATGAATTCCTTACTTCACCAAGCAAAATGTTTCGAAGAATTTAAGCTTTTGAACTAATATAACCTCACAGTTTTGAAGATGTCCTACATTTTACTTTAAATTATAAAGAATACCATTTAAAATATAACATAAGTGTAGTTTCAAACTTCTTTTCAATATATATATATATATATATATATATATATATATATAT
>BMAW01083730.1:78085-162161 GCA_019974015.1 Nephila pilipes
TATATATATATATATATATGATTTGCTTATTTTTTAACCTATTAGTATAGTCATAAGTATCTCAAATTTAATCGCGATTCGTATTAAACATTTTGTTTACCTATGAGTTTCAAAAAATATATAAGAAATTATAATAATAGAAGTATAATAAAATCATTTTAAACCAGATCCCTATAACTCTAATCTTTGAATAACAGGTTTCGGTCTGCATTTATAATTTTTATAAAATAATCGGAGATGTGATCTGGAATTATCCATAACATTGATTTCTTTCATCTCCATATTTTGAAAAATTATTTTCTTTTCTGAAATCTTCCAGCAAATACGAATGTATGGATAAAACGTGTGTGTGGGGGGGGTTAATACATATTCTCTGCAAAGTCAAAAAAATTATAGTTACACCTCTTATCACTAGTGACAAATGGTATATGGAAAATAAGATGTTTTTATCTTCTGTAAATACTCATACATATGATTCATATTCAATTTATTCAATTTGAAATTGATTTTCCCCAGGTATGTTTCATTTTATTTCATTTTCCCTCCTTCGGTTAACCAGATTTTCGATATCCTGCACCTGTTTCGGTCCTAATTAACCAGACTTAACAAGGCTTTACTTTAATTTGGTTATTTTCGCAGCTATATTTTTAGCTTTCATTTTATTCCCTCTAATTATTTCTCTTTTCTAAAATGAACTGAAGTCTGAAATTAATTTTTTTATTCTTCTAAAGCGTTCTAAATTAAAATCGAATCGAAATAACTGCAGAATTCTAAGCTTTTATACACTATCTTTAAGCAAAATAAATTTTTGTGTTTCCTTTTTACCGATTAGTTTGACAGCATCAAGAAAATTCAAAATATGCATATCTTTAGATTAAAGAACTTGTGTTCTCATAAACATACATAAATAATGTTAATAGAAAATGCTTAAAGAGTAAAGCACCTTTAAATAAGTACGATTTGATTAAGTTAATAATTCAGAAAAATATTTCCTTTATAGAAATTCTATACATTTTAAACGTGTCTTTTTATTTACTTAAAAAAAAGAAGAAAAATTCATCATTTCCTTGAACACTCGTCTTTCATTTGTAGCGGTAGTTTTATAAAATAGTTGCGAAAATTAGGTTTAATCTAAGGAGACATCGAAAAGACATGTAGTTTCAAAACATTTTCTATAAAAGCGAGATACAAATAAACGAATAAAGAAAAAAATAAATGTTACAGTGCAAATATGATGATTGATGATTTTATTAATCGAAAAATAATTTTTACTTAAAAGAAAATTTCAATTGGTGAGATATTTCGCGCTGATTTTTTCTTTTATTAAAATAGAAAGTAATTTCTATTAAACTGTACTTTTAACCGATTGTTAATTTCTTCGATCTACATTCCTGAAAATTAAAATTCTACAATGATATTAATTAGATCAAATGATAAAAATAATTAGATGACATGTGTAAAAAAATCTTTATATTTGTTTTATCAAATATAAAGGATTAATTTTTTTTCCTAATTCATAACCAATGTAATTGCTTGTTTTGAACAATAACGAATTTTCTTCTTTCTTTAATAAAAAATAGCAAAGCCGTGCGGAAAAGGAATCAGAAATAAATCTCTTTCACAAAATGTGACATTTATCTTCATTGATCAGTAATCAATAATATTATTATCCACTAACGTACGAAATTTCTCAAATGCCAAAGTGAAAAAAAAAGGAAATTTTTATTTTACACATTGCACCACTAGATGGCATTACAAACGTTTCTTAAGAAATCTTTCGTACCAAATCATCCCATCATCTTCCTTTTTTTCTCAAAATATTACGTATCATACGCAGTGGCGGCGATGGGAATTAGAAGTGAGGGACAAAGATTTTATAGCCAGCAAAAAATAATAAGGGTGAAGTATAAAGAAGGTAGACACAAATTCAAAATTTCAAACGAAATAGCAAGTTTTGACGCTTTCTGAGCGAATTTGGACATAGAAGTATAAGTTGACAAATTCAAACTAACTTTATTGAGGTTTAGTTTTAATACTAGCAACATATATATATATATATATATATATATATATATATATATATATATATATATATATATATATATATATATATATATATATATATATATATATATATATATAAGGGCATTTATTTCTTTTTGAAATTTTGATAAAAACGATGTGTAATATAACATGCCTTAAACATACATGTATTACAATTAAATAAGAGTGTTCGAAAAATGAAAAAAAGGTTAGTGATAATTTTGTTAAAAAAGTATGGCTTGTCTTAAAATAAACACTAAAAAGGAAAATTTGCCAAAATCCCACCTGTGAGTATTGAGGAGGTTCTTTTCGAAAAGTTAAGCAGTGACGCATGCATGCCGTAGTATTTTGTTCATATTTACGTAAATAAATATTTTAACAATTGAAGAAACGGAAATAAAGGTGATTTAATAGTGAGACAACAGGATTTATACAACTTTCTAGTGCATAATTCCTAGCTTTAGGAGTCCGAAACGTAATAAAAATGTAATTTTTCCCCCCAAAAAATAGGAGGGTCTCCCCCTCTCATTCCCCCCTACCAATTGTCGCCACTGATTCCCCCACAAGCCTTGAATTAAAGAAAATATAACCCATAAAAATTTCTTACAGAAATCTTTTTATTTTTCGATGATTCACAGTAAAATAAAATGTGATTCATTGAAAACTTTTACTAGCAAATGATATCAAAAACCTCATTTACATCATGCCAATAAATAAATGAATCTTATAAAAATAAAATCTCGAAAATTAATAAATTACAGGAAATTTATATAAGAGTAACGATTGAAGAGAAAAAATAAGACTACATAGAAAGTATGGAAGAGAATACTTTTAATGAAAATATGCATTGAAACATTGGAAATGAAAACATTTGAAATCGGGATTCTTTGTACAAGCATTATAAGAATATTCGTTATATTTTTTAAATGGCCTAATTGAAAAGCATCACAAAATGATGCTAATATTTAAGACAAGCTATTTTTTTTTTAAAAAAATTTTATTACTTCTTAATAATAGAATTTTGTACGAAATATAACATTAATTCACGAGTGTTTCTTTACACTTTTATTTTCATTAAAAATCTTAAGTCCAAATTTTACATTGTTTGATATTTTCACTGTCAAAAATTCTGATATCTTCAGATATCCACTGTCGGAAATGTATTACTCTTTACTTGAAATTAAATATATATTTTTAAGAAATCTTAAGGTGAAAGCAATGCATTTTATTTCATGTATACAGTGGCTAATATTTGTTTTTGGAAACTTGTATTTTCGTCTTTCTGTTTCGAAAAACATATACTACATTTCAAATGAATTGATTTAAAAATATTTTCACTCACATGAACAATTATTTATAAATTTCACATAATACGGTTATATTTACGTTTAAAAATTACATATAACAAAGTATTTTCAATGAAATGGTTTATTCAAAAAGTGTAGGAAATCAAATCATGTAAATATTCAGATACTTTGGACACACAATTGACATTTGGAAATATCAAATAATTAAATATTTAATTTTGAAGCTCTTGTTTTGAAATTTTGATTTTCTTGTGCTTTGGCTTATATTTAATTATTTATTTCTTTTAAGAATATTCTTTTATTTTAAAGAATATTCTTTTATCTTAAAGAATATTCTTTTATTTTAAAGAATATTCTTTTATTTTAAAGAATATTCTTTCCATTATAGCAGTTCTCATTAGGATTTTTGATAATAAAGTATACTTTTTCGTGATAATAATATCATAATTCTTTGTTCTTTTACTTAGATAAATTCACTTATGTCCATAAAAATATAAGCTCTTTCATAAAGGATTTTTTTAGCTTTAGGACAATTTTTAAATAACCATAAGCAAATTTGTATGGTGGTATTTAAGGATCATTATACTGATATAATTAACTATATCTTTCAAATCCATGTGCTGTGGGACATATTTTATAACTTAAATGTGCTGAAAGCTTAAATATAAATAAGTTGAAAACATGAACTGTAGTATATGTTTTCAAGTTAAAAAATATTGACATACTTGTATTAAACCATAATGTTCTCGATAGAAACTAGAATATCTATATGGTAACAACCTCAAACTAATACATCTTCAAACCAAATTTAACAGAGAGCAATAAAAATTCTTTCGATCAAATTCTTCTCGACAGCTTTATTCTCTACAACAATTCAACCATCGTTTCCAAATGTATTAAATTTTGATTCTTCATCAATCATCACATTGTTATAAAACCGCAATTCTATATTTAATGTTATTTTGATAAATGTTATGCATAATTTTTTCGCTTACTTGTTTACGAAAAAAAAAAACGCTTTGAGTGAAGACCTGTCTTTGCACTGAACTTTAGTTACTGTATCCATATAATATGTACCATTTTCATTGGAGAAACTTTCAGGATTAAATTTTTTAACATAATATTTTCTAAATAAGCTGCAAAGAGTTGTAGCCGTAGATTTTTAATTTTTTTCCTTTTCTTCAATGGGATAAATCTCCAATTTCTTGGCTTTTGTAGCATTAAAAGAAACTAGAGGAACAATTTCTGCTGTGCTTTGAATAGTTCTTATCAGCTATAAATTATACTAGAATTAATTTATGCTACTGAAATAATTATTAATAAGTTCGTAACATATGCATGTACTGCATTTTTTGGACCAAAAGATACGATGGAAGGTAAGACGCATTCCAAATTTAAGGGACGATGTTTAGAAATAGGTATTTTATTATATAAGCTTAGTATAAGTCTAAATTCACTATTTTATTAATGAAACAAGAAGCAAAAAAAAAAAAAAGAGGGAGAGAAGGAGAGAGAGAGAGAGAGAAGGTTTCGAGGATTAAATTTAATAAAAATTATTTGAGAAAATAATAATTATTATCTTTTTTAAAAATACTGAAAAAGGATTGCTATTCATCATTTTAAAATGACGTTTTCGATTATTGTATTTTAATGTTACCTTCTGACTATAAGACGTGCTCCAATTTTAAGTTTAAGTTTTTGTATAAAAAGGTGCATTTTATGGTCCAAAAATAAAACGTCGGGGGTTAGTCATGCTATATTTATTATTTAAAACAAAAAGAATATTTTGAAAAGTATTAACAGCTAATTTATCGTATTTTAATCTTACCTTTGAACTATAACACGTACTCCAATTTTAAGTTTACATTTCTGAGTAAAAAGATACGTTTTTTGATCCAAAAAATACAGCATTCCTTTGAAATTCTAGAACATTCTGGAATATTTGGATGAAAAGCAAACAGAACTTTGGATGTTAATTATGAAATATTTATCATTTAAAGTTTTTCAAAAACATTTCAAAAGATATTAACTACACCAAAATATCAATGAATGTCTCAAGCGTTCGTATTATTAAGTGAAATCAATTTTCATTAAAAATGCTTTGTTTTAAGGAATATTTTGAGTACATTTCTTAATTTTTAAATAGGTTTTACAGTGAATAAATAAAAAAAATATGCATATATATATATAATATGCATATGCGTGTGTTTGATTTTTTTTTGTATGTATGAATTTTTAATGGAAATTTTTGGTGATTAGATTTCAAAAATTTTAAGGCGGAAAAACAAATGGATCCATAGTAAAATATTTACCTAAAAATTTCAGTTTTTGGGAATATTTAATAAATCTAATACATGCAGCCAATTCAAAAAATTGCTTAAGTATTACTAGAAACAAACTACAGGAAGAAAGAACTTTTTTGACACTTATCCTTGTAACGATGTCAACATCAAAATTTTCAGGCAAAGGTCACTTAGTGGTAATTAGAGTTTATATGATATAAGGAAGTAAAAAGTGGGAAAAAAATCTGAAGGATGAAGGACACTGCATTTTACTTCGCAACAGTTTAAGTTAAAGAAATCGATTAAATTGCTTCTCATGAATACATTGTAACAACAACTCATTTCGATTATTTTGTTTATGTGCGTAATCCATTCAGGGTTACTCAAAATGTTATTTAATATCATAAGGACGAGTGTTGTACTTTACTTACATTTTAAAACTGAAAGCGATAGTTTCAAATCATCACTAAAATTATTTTTTGAATGTTTAAAAATATTTTCATTTTGATATAAATCTGATGTAATGGTATCATATCAGGAGTAAAAAAAAGTCAATTTCGTATTTATAATAAAGTATCTTCTACATAAAATATTTCAATTTAAGTTTTTTAACACTCTTTGTGTGTCATGTATGATAATTACAAGCAATGAAATATCAAAAATGTTAGAATTAAAAAAAAATGCTATTTGATTTTATATATTTTTAAGATAACTGGTACGCTAAAATGTGCTTCAAAATTTGTATTTTTTTTATTTTGCTGTTAAGAAATAGAGAACGCTTCTCTGAACCTATAGATGTATTATTTGTGAGAATTTAACAAATACAAACGTTCTAAAACTGAATTTTAAAATTGTAAACAATGTTCTACTCCATAAGGAAAGTATAAGCACTTGCATTTTCATCAAAATCTGTTTTTTGGTATAATTTTGATACACTTTCCTAAAATCTACTATATCCACAGAACTCCTATTTTCCACATATTAAAATTAGGCTATTTTCAATATTGTGAATTTAATTTTTCTTATAATAAATACTGCCGAATTTTAGGTAAGGGAATATTTTCAACGTTTGCATAAAATTTATAAAAAATTTAAATTACAAAGTATAACGAAAATTTTCAATTTGTTAAATTCTAATTCTGGAATTATAATTATATCCTGTATATAACAAGTTACTTATGTTTATAAATGTGAGTATTTTTTAACATAAAAAGATACATAAACATACAAATATCTTATCATTAAAGTATGACTCTCATCACACTTTTGATTTAAGAAAGTGATGTTTATTTATACTTGAAATAAAATAAACTCATTTTTTCTCGTCGTAGGTTTCAGGTGCTTTAAGTATGTAACGTTAATTTCTCGAAAATATATTTTTATTTCTTTAAATTTGTTTTTCAAATTTCTGGCATTTTCAAAGACATGCAAATCATTTTTTAAAAATTATTATGGGGATTGCAAGGAACATTTTACCATTTTTTTTAACATATTATGTTTAAAAAAATATGCGTATCTCTACTATTTTTCTCTTTTTATGATTTTCGAAGCAAAACCCTTTCAGTTAAAGTACTATGTAGTACTATAGAAGGAATTTTAAGTTACTATTCAAAGGACTGGAATAAAATGATTTATTTACGGGGTAATTAAAGTAAGGAACAAGGTATGGTTTATGCATGGATTTTACATTCTTATAATTTTTTAGAAATTACACAAATCAACCTAATAACACTTATTATAATTTTAAATAATAGAATTAAATATTATTTAAAATTACTGCATTCGTAACACATTCCTTCTTCCTTTTTTAAAAAAAATTATCTTTTATTTATATTCTTGCTACAAACTTGAATCTAGATTCAAAAACTTTACCTTGCTACTCTTAAAAAAATTATTATTGTGGTAAAGATTCTATTCAATATTATTGTTATGAGCAATTTTTCTCAGCAGTTGATTTGAATATTATTACCAGAAACATAGCTTTCTAATACAAAGTATATTTTTCACATGAATTTGGAAGGACTTAAATTCTTACATTTTCCAGAGTTTATACGATCGATAACTGTAGGACATATGCTTGCAAATCAGTAAAAACATCATTTCATTGAAAAATTTTCAATTTGTAATAAGCAATATGATATTAGTCCCAAACTAACGACTAGTATTAATAAAGATGTTAAAATAACCTTAAGAAGTTAATTAATACTGTGAAAAAGCGAAATCCAAAGGCTCTACCTTTCAATAAAAAACGAACTCATCTTATTAAGTTAATGGAGTCCAGTAATACTACATTTCACATTCCTGGACAGTACTGCACAAATGGGCGGAGCAGTATGCGATTGCAAACAACAATAAATGTTAAAACATTAGAAAAATTGTTTTCATTGAATATAAAAAATATTGGCTAACTTATGGAAAGTCCACTTCGGAGATTATGCTACACTTATACCAGTAAACATATTTATACCACATTGAAACTTTGAATAAGCACCATCCCCATCTGCCAATCAAACAATATTTACGTCTAAGAAAAATGTAACAATGTAATTTTAACCAAATAATATATTCCTATACTTCAATTACTAAAATTGAAGCCATTCCATTATTGAATTTGATTACATTAGTTCTGTGTTTACTTTCTTCTCTTTTTACTATGGTAGATTTTCTGAATTTGCTGATTTTTGGTTTATTTCTATATTTTATTATAATGTAATTCCCTGAAGTGTGATGGTTGGATCAGTAATAACGTTATAATCACACATTATTCCATTCCAAATTATGGAACAGTATTAACCGCATTAGTTCCATTATTCTAAATTTTGCTTTTCTTTCAATTGGTTTTCTATTTTAATTTTTCAGTTAATTAGTAGATTTTTGTTCTTGTTCTAAATTTAATTTTAATTTTGGTATGTTTAATTAATTATAATAATTTTTATATCAGTTATATTAATTTCATTTAGTTTTTTTTTAAATTAATTTCTTTAAATATGTAGTGTTTAGATATTAATGCATGATTTTATGATTGATATGTTGATATTACACACACACACACACACACACATATATATGTGTATATATATATATATATATATATATATATATATATATATATATATATGACACTGCAGCAATTTAAAATAAAATTTTTGATAAAAAGTTAATTACAAATTTGGAATAATACAATTACGACTCCGCTCTTCTTAATCCCTCAATACATTATGTTATTAAATATCCTTTATTTAGGATATGGTGAAAGAGAAACATTTATACTTTTTTTAATTATGTAATTTCATATTAAAATTAAAGTAATGAAATCCATTAATTGATTACTGAGATTCAAATTCCATTAATTGAAAGATCAAAATCTCGAAGGGGGAGGGAGGAAAGGAGATTATGGATAATTCTAAATCAATTAGATTTTTACACAAGAGAGATTCTTCTGAGAAAAATGTAAATTAGTGACGGGAGCTAATACTATAATGAACATTATAGATTATGCTGAGGCGCAAAGACAGGTTTCACAAAATGGCCCTTGAACAAACTAAACCAATTACATCTCAAGATTAAAGCGAATCGCTCCTTCTTCTCTTTGAGAGATAAGAAGATCAAGAGATCACTAGCCCACGAAAGGAAACACTATTGGAAGCGCAATCTAATAATTTCTTTTAATATTTTCCTTCTCTATCGGAGATAGTCCGAAAAATCACTTTAATTCGCTCTTTCGGCGAGCGCTGAGATCAGAGCCGGCAACTTGAGTGACGTATGTAACGAAGAGGGATCCTCTCAATATTGCTTCTCTTTGTTTTTAGGTGAAGGAAATCGAGTCTGAAGATGAGTGTGATTGAGTGGACGTCACATTCAGAAGTAATTCAAGAGCTTTTGGCGACGGACCTCACAATTTTGAACATGAATCAAGTAACAAGATTGACACCTAAGCTGGCACCTCCCTCTCTAAACTTCCACACCACGACAAATGGAGGACTTCAACCAGGTTTAACTGCACCGCTACACGACGGGTCTTTAGTGGCATCAGGACTCGAACCCATGACTCGACGAAAACAACGCCGGCCGCAAGTCTTCGATTATGAACACTGGATTACCTAGGTCACTTTAGATGAGAGAAATAAAGTATTTTTTTAAAAAATTTCAGTTTTAGTTTTTATTATCGTCGAACTAGAAGCAACACGAGGGCTATTGGCCACGGACCTCGTAATTTTGAACCTAGGTCCAGCGACGAAGACGACATCTGAGCTGGCACCCCCCTCTCCTAACTTGCACATCACGGCAAGGGAGGACTTTGGGCCCCGACAGATTTAGCGTGCATCAACCTCGGCTACACGGTAGGTCTTAAGAGGCATCAAGGCTCGACCCCGCGACTGAGCGAAAACCACCAACCACGAATCCGAAGCCATGGCCAGTAGGCTAGCGCGGCCACTAGAGAAATCGAGTATGATGGTTAGGAGTTAGATAAAGTTGTAAAAATGGTTATCAAGTTGACAAACGAAGACGAATTTAATTTTAATTTTCATATCGATTAGTGCATGAATTAATTATAACAGAATTTAACTTATTTTAATATTTTTGGGCGTTAGTAGTTTTTTGGACGTTAGAAGTCAAACCTTTTCATCTTAAGATGTCAGAACTTATTACTCAAAAAGAGACATAGCTGATAAGGCAAACAACCGTATATTTTAATAGAAGGCTATTTATAAATTTAATGTGACGTTACTCTTTAGCCTTTTTTAATTTGATTATTGGCAACAACTAAAAATTTTTCCTGTGAACATAAGATTTGAACATAAGGAGGGAAAAAAGGTAAATCCTGGACAATTTTTCAAATACCTAAATTTTAAAAAGGTTCAATCTAAGCAATTTATGTTGGTGTAATCAATTATCTATAATTTTAAAAAGCCGATTGTGCAGAATTTAAAGGACAATTGATCCTTTTTAAATTCAAATGAAATAAAATGACGTGCTTACTAAATACTGAAGTAGATAAAAATAATATAACCTCTGAAACAAAAATTATTTTTGAATTAAAGGAACATTCAAACATTTATTTGTATTTATTATTCATTACATTTAAAAGTATGTATCATTTTAAATTAAATCACGAGTCTAAGTTTTCTATGCTTGATTAGCACAACAAGAAATACAAATAAAATAATAAATCAAATAGTTATTAGAGGTAGATGAATGTTGTATTATTTTTTTTCTTAAACTGTAATTATTTACCAATGAACATTCATTTAAAATGAAATGTGTCTTTACTTTGGTTCATAGCAGGTTACTTTGGTTCATCAAACACATAAGTTAAAAATGCCAACAAAGTAACATAAATAACAAGAAATTATTGTATTTATAATAAAAGATGCATAATTCTATACGTATAATTTAATCTGAATAGAATTTACGCTATTGTTTTTATCCAGTTGCACAGGGTTTGAATAATCATTCTTATGCACATGAAAAATATGCCTTAGATTATTTTTAATGCTACGAAAAATACGTTCTTATAAAATAATTTTATTTTCCGATTATTTGAGTAGTACACATGAATATTTTATTTTGCTTACAAATCTACTTTGAAAGTGACCGCTGTCATGGTCACGAACTCGCGGCCAGTGTTGTTTTCGTCTAGTCAAAGTTTCGATCCTGACGAACTAATGACTCGTCATGTAGTAGGGCTGATGCATGTTAAATCTGTCGGGACTCCAAGTCCACAAGAATGCATGATGTGGAAGTTTGAAGAGGAAGGTACCAACTCAGGTGCCATCATCATCACACTTGACTGGGTTCAAAATAACGAGATTTGTTTCCAAAAGCCATTGAGTTGGTTGTAAAGGTGACGTTAATAAATAATCAGTCAAAATCGAAGTCATTCGATTGTACCCTTCCCAAACTTCTTAAAATCTCCTAAAATAGGAAATTAGAAAAGAGTACTCAATTATATAATAAAAGTAAGTTAATGAATAACAGGTCATTGAAAAGGAAATCCAACTGAATTTTATTTATTTTTATAAATAAAAATTCATTTTCTTTTCATGAAATAAATTCACAAATTTTAATTGGATAATAGAAAAATGAAGAAAACTCTTCTTGTATAATTAATGCAAATTTATGGGAACAATGAATTATCTTTGCTTTTCTAAGTTTGAAATTAAATTAAAACTAAAAACTAAGATAATCATTGTCTAAATCCATATCCTTCAACTCAAGTCCAGCGTTTTCCAAAATACATTTCAATACATTTTTGCAAAACACAGAACTGAATATTATTTATTCGAATTTTCCAGACTATAAAACGCTGTTTTATACATAAAAAATTAGCATAAAACAAGCGAGAGTCTTTCTGTCTGAATATAACATTAAAATACGGATCTTTGTAATATATTAAAGTTGTCAGAGAAGTTTAATTATTGGCACAATGTATCAATAAAATTAGTACAATCCGATATCGAAGTATGTAAGAGTAAAACTCAAATAAATTTATTCAACTTAATTCATGGATTTTTCTTATGTAATTTTTTTCTTTAATAGGTAAAATAATAAATTTGTTAGACTTTAAAAAATATTTCTAATATCTAAAACTCTCCCTTTAAATTTGGAATGCGTATTATTGTCTGGATTGTTTTATGGTCCAAAAAATACCGTACATAACTGTTAAGACAAATTGCTGTTTCGGAATGAAAATTCTAAAGTAAGAAATTTCTTGAAAAATTATAATATGTGCTTAATAAATATAACTGTAGAATATTAACGTTATATTTTTTACCCTTAAATAGAAAAATGATCGCTGGTGTATTCAAAAAGAGAAGAAAAGAGATTTTTCTTTTCTTTTTGTGTGTGTGATTACTTCATAATTACAAAACTTCTCGCATAAATTCCTTAACTTTTACACTTATGAAAATTTGTTTTGGCCTTATATATCTCGTATTAGATCTGCCTTATACACTTTATGAGACAGATCCGATTCAGACGACGACCTCTACTACGATCTTCGATTGCACGTATTTCAGACACCTTATCCTACTAACTTTCGTAATCTATGAAAACTAAAACTTAAGTCCATTTATATTTGAGGAATAGTAGCTTCCCTAATAATCTATACTGATCTGATGACATACCTCAACGAAAAGGAACTTGTTCAGTCAATTACCAATGCCTTAAACTTAACTATCGTTTGTTAATAACGATTACGAGACTGTTAAAAACTAATTTAGATGCAAATATGTCAAGAATTTTGTATTATTAACAATATTAAGTACTTTGCAAACTCGGAATTCTTTTTTCAGTTTTCAATAAAATAAGAATTACTTTGCTATTGACGAATGATGCATTGAGTTTTCTTATGAACATCACTCTTAAATGTAACACAAAGGCTTATGGTGAAGGACTTCGTGATTCTAGACCTCAGTCAAGCGAAGAGAACGAAAGCTCAGCTGGCACCTCCTTTTCTCTAAACTCCTTTAGTATACTCTCCATCCAGTGAGCTTTGACACACTTTACTAGCATCAACTCGCTACATAACCATCCTTTAACGACATCAAGACTCGGAGCAATGCCAGCCATCAAGGACTCCCTCAAGAAAGTAGTAAAAACTTTTGCCGCTTTCTTCTTTTTAGAAGAATACCACCTGAAGAAAGAAATACAGCAAGAAACGAATGGATGAAGTCATAAGAAATCAGACAAAAATTAGCAAACTTTTTCTGAGCATTCAATTTTATTCGCAATAAATAAGTATAATTCTTATAACATAACATCGAATTGAAAATTATCCTTTTATTTGTTTAGTCAATTCAGATCTGGTTATGTCAGGATTCACTATAAAACTGTATCACAGTCTTTGAATCCGATGGTATTGGGGTCTTGAGCTTAAAAATCGCATGAACAAGAAAAAATAAATATATTCTGGCAAAGTTACAAAAACAATGAACAATACTTGCTAAGTCTTAATCCGAGTTTACTCGAAGTTCTAATTGTATAGTTGTTATTAGCTTTAAGGCACGATTATGATTGTTTATTAACGTCGCAATGAGAAGAAACACGAATGCTATTAGCGACGAACCTAGTAATTCTGGGTCTCAGCCGAGTGACGAGGGCGATCTCTGAGCTTCCCCATCATGCCAATAGAAAAACTTGAGACCTCGACCAGATTTAACGTGCATTAGTCCCATTATACGGTGGGTCCTTTTTGGCATAAGGGTCCAAATCCGCGACTGGACGAAAGTAAGGCCCGGTTCGAGTCTACGACCCAGATCACTAGGCTACCGCAGCCACTTAGCTCAAGGACAGAGATTAATTTATGATTACAGACTTCATTTCTAATACCATAGGCATAAGAATCGACCATGGATGAATAAACTTTAAGAAACTGATTTTCTATTATTTTAATTCGAGAGCTGTATGTTAGAATAGTTTTTATTCTTATTAAATTCTTTTATCATTCCTAAAAATTTTCTGTGAGATTTTTAAGTTTGCATATTCATCGCGCAACTTGCAGTTAACTTTTAAATTGTGTTCAAAGAAAGGTTGTGACCGCGGTAACCTAGTGGTAATGGTCGTGGACTCGTAGTCGGCGTTCTTTTTTTTTTTTTTTTTTTGAGCAGAGAACTCGAGCCCCAATGGAACTAAAAATTCGCCGGTTAATGGGACTGATTCTCGTTAAATTTGAACGAGGTCCCAATTCGTAGGCATGGTTTGGAAGTTTGAAGAAGGTGGAGCCAGTTCAGTTGTCGTCGTCGTCACCTGACTGAGATTCAGAGTTACGAGGCTCTTGCCTATAGTTCTCGTGTAGCTTCTAAGTGGGATATTAATAAACAATCACAATAAAAAAAGATAATATTACTATATGATTATATTATTGAAAATATATACTTATAATATAACTGCTTATATGAGAAATTGCTTAGCAAATTAGTTCAATACCTTATGAAAAATACGCTTACAACTTGTACCATTAATTTCATGTTACTTACTATTTAAATATACCATATGCATTCAGTTCATGATACATTCTTTAATTACTAGACTTAATTTTTGGCTAATTTTCCTACTCTTAGTATACAGATTTGAATTTTATATAACTTTAACTCTCTATCTCTCATCGGACTAGCATCAAATTCTGAAAGAAACTTCTGATAACTTCTCTAAAGTTCATTAATTCTTGAAACTAGGGTATAAGCACAATTGGTCAAGTTACAATCGCACTTAGTAAGATTGACATTTTGTTATGTGTGTGTGTGTGAAGAAAGTATTCTTTAAAAAAAAATTGGTTGACAATTAATGATTCTTGTGCATAACTCAAAATGAGAAAAATGCCTGAACATGTTTCACGATATGACTTTTGTAGTAAAGAGTTTCACTGCAGTTAAAGATCAAAACTTGACACATTTTATTTCAGTCTTATTCCTTGTACCATAAGACTTGTTTTGTTCATATCATGTGCAAAGATTTCTTCCAAGAGGCCAGATTGGCATTGAAAGACTCTTGCATAACTATAGATGAGCGAAGCACCCCCGACGGTAGGGAAAGAAAAGCATAAATGCAGGTAGATTTAATATCGTGATGCACGACGGCGGTCTGGTGTTCTGGCAAACTCTATTAAATTACGTTCGCTCATCCTCGGATCAAAAAGGAACTCTAACTAGAAAAAAAAAGTGATGTCGGGGAGGAAGAGTACATAGCACACCAGACATCCCGAGCTCTGTCGAAACCACCGTCGTTCCTGGGTAGATCGAATTATCTTTAAGAGATTGTACAATCACATCTCCTTTTACTTGGCGATGAAAAAGCCGGTGTTTTTGATGTCCCGGACAAAATGGTACACTGAGTGGTGACAATGGGAGAAACAGAAAAGTGAGGAAGCGTTTTCTGTCGCGTGTAAAAATTTTCACCTGGGATTTGCGAGCACTTTCGAAGGAAATTATATTCGAAAATAGATTCACCAGCGATGCGTCTGAATAGTTAAAACAAATGCAAGTTTTGTCAATTCTTAATTCTAGGATTAATGAAAAATTTGTATGATTATTGGGATTTTCGTAATTTTTATTTGCAGTTCTGAATTATTTCTGAAAATTCAGTCTAAGCACCCGAAGATGCTTTCACGAAACCTGAAATAAGTATGTTGTTTAAATAAAAAATACAGCATTAGAATAACTTATACTATTTAATATACTGTTACAAACACTTAACATAAAATTGAGGGAACTAAAATACTTTTTCGTATTAAATTAATTTCGTGTTAAGGGATACATGAAAAAAAAAAACACTTCTCAAAAAATTCCGGTGTCTTCAAACTTTATTAACTTGAATTCCTGTTTAAATCCTGATATAGAAATGTACTAAAACCTAGCTTGTTTGAACCAAACAAACGTGACCGAGGTTTAAAATTACGAGGTCCGTCGCCAATAGCCCTCGTGTTGCTTCTAGTGCGACGTTAATAAAAAAAAATTTAAAAAAAAGGAACTAAACAAGCAATGATGAACCTAAACCCTGAATCTTCGGGTTTAGCCGTTTTCTCTCTAGATCGAGTATACTGCACTCAAACATTGCGAAATTTATTCTCTATTTTAATTATCGTCAACAATGTATAATTAGCTTTGCCAGTCTCTTTGTGGCATCAGTTACGTAGTGGTCATGGTCTTGCGGCCGTCGTTATTCTTATGGAGTAATGAGTTTCTCATTTTTCGGCATTAATAATTTCCTTTTTTCGGCATTTTCATACGTAATCTTAGTGATTAGTTTGTTTGGTTGGTTTAATTGACGTTGTACTAGGAGCAACAAGGGTTTTTTACGATGGACCTCGTAATTTTGAACCTCGGTCAAGTGATGAGGACAACACTTGAGCTAGCACACCCCTCTCCTAACTTTCAATCCACGCCAACGGAAGGACTTCGGGCCCCGTCAGATTTAACGTGCATCAGCCCCGGCTACACAGCGGGTCTTTAGTGGCATCAAATTTGAATATATGACTCGTCGAAAACCGCCGGCGACGAGTCCACTGCTTTATCTCATTTACATCTCATTCTCTGTTAATGACTCAAGAAATAGGTATTCGAAATAAAATCGTAACTATATAGATATAAAAGTTAATGTATTTTCAACTGTAACTGTAAGGGAAAATTATCTTAGTTTTAATATTTTTTTTCGATAATCTTTATCAAATTGTAGAAAGACAATTCCCTTACAGTAGGCAGGAGGACTTAATTCTTTTATTCTCCAAAAAAATTGCACATGATTTATTGTCTTATTCTGCTTCGAAATGGGTCACTGAATGTCACGATATTAAAGTTTCGGGGGAAAATTAGTTAATATATCTAATTTGTCTCGAATATATTCCATCAAATCCTTTCTTATCATACTAAAACAAAATTAGTGACCATTCTGATCTTCACAGATTTCCTCCAAAGTTATTTCCCCCTCAAAGCACAAAATTTTGCTTCTGTAGGGCTTAAGGTTTTATAATAAGGTAGAATAGACAGATAGCTAGAAGGTAAGTTTTGCTCACAGTTCACAACTTTAGATTGTTAACAAGTAATATTAAAAAAAAATGTAAAGTCAATTCGTACTTAGGTCAACAAAGAAAAATTCTATTTTAGTTACTTTTTATTAAATAATTACAATTAATATAAATATGTATGACAGAATCACAATATTAAGTGGCAAAAGAAATTTTTTCCCAATGATCTACACGTTTCGTCACTGACGGTATTCCTAAATTTATATCCTGCTAAATATCTTATATAAGAGAAATTTCTTTCTCCCATATAAAACTATAATTAATTATTTGAAAATGAAATAAAAATATATAATGCTTCTATCCGAAGACATGAAGATTCTACGCCGACGCTCTACCAACTTTACCATTGCAAGGCAAATGACATCGTAGAAGCATGGGCTTATTTCTTAATTCATCATGTAAATTAAATGGTTGGAATGCAGTTTAGACTAACCACCCTTGGCGACAGGAATTATTTGGCAATTTCTTAAATCGCGCCAAGTGGTTGGGCTCAACTGCATTTTTCACCAATTTTAATTTAATTAATGAGTTAATATTTGAAAAAAACTGTATTAACATCAAGTGTCATCCAAGACAAGTTTTAAAAAATGTATTTGAACTTGAGTGGATGAATAAAAAGTATTTTATTAACGATTGAAAATTTGAACAAGCCTTGAGGGAGAGTGTGAGCTAATAGTAGGAATTTAAAAGAATACTCTCGATTAAAACAGTAAGGGCTAATCTATTGCAGAACACACTCCCATTCAAGGGAAAATAAATCATTTTGGGAGCGAAAGAGTGTTGCCGCGAACCATTATTAAAACTCTAGAGAGCAATGTCTCCCGTAATGACATGAGAATTAAGAACGGATACGGCGCGTTAAGTTGATATTCGCACCTGCCGAAGTGTGAACGCCCAACCCGAGCCTCATGTCGTGTCACAATTGCAGTGATACTAAACGAAACGAATCGCATCCGTAGGGGGCTAATCACCTTCCAAGTGAGAAATAAATCAACGACTCGCTTACCACTCCCGAACAGGAATCGGTTTGAAAAGAACCTGATTGCGATCGGAATCTAACTCTACTCGTATATGGATTTATGAATGGAAAGCTTTCGTTGTTGGTTGGAATGCTTTCAGTCTGTCTTAGCCTTGTGTTAAAGATACAGATGCCAAATTCGAAATATTTTTCCCAAATGAAAAAAAACAAATTATCCGAAATTAATATCGTATTTCAACTTCGTGACCGTGTACAAGACAATATAGTTCTAGTATGCAGTCAAACTTAGAAAGGACCAAAAATCCGAAGTTGAAGGGGCCAAAACAAGAAGAAGAAATTGAATTACATATGTGTGTTTTTTTCAAGAAAAATACCCGTGGGGTGACCGAGTGGGGAAAAATAGTTCCACTATAGGTCATGCATGTCGTAAATGGTGACTAAAATGAGTATCCAGTCTGGGGTTATAGCAGGGCTCCCTTCCCGTGGGGATTATATCATGGGACCTCAAAGGCTTACCTTCTTTGATAGGTACGGGCATCACGAACTCGAGACACCTTAGTGAACCTTTTCTTTCCCGTAGGGTTTACTGTCTTTGATATACACTGATGACGCGTCCCCGGGATTTCCTAGCGATTCTTCTCTAATTTCGCCCCTCCTTGTCAAATCCTTTTTCTCATTTTTCAATTCTTTCACAGTCTAGTTCACAACTTTTTGGCTAAGCATGGTCACATTTTGCCTACTACACCACCGAAATAATATTACTCACTAGTTTGTCTTTTCAAAATTATCATCTCTTGTCTAGATCATGCATTTACCTTGTTTGGCGCAGAATGGCCATGTTTGGCTCTTGCGCCATTTAAATACTATCACTACCTCCAACACTTATTCTCAAGAAGAGATAAAAAAAAATTTTTGAGTAAATATGTAAGGGAGTGAGGAAGTTTAATGGCGCAACAGTCAGATATAGCTATGCGGCACCAAACGAGATGCAACTGTGATCTAGAAGTTTGAAAAAATAGGAGAAAAAGATAAAAGGTTGATAAGGAAGAGGATTGAAAATAGGGAGAGGTGATTGTCTATTAACTTAGCTCTGAAAAGCAACACGAGAGCTGTTCGCGATGGACCTCATGAATTTGAACTTTGGTCAAGTGACGAGGACGACACCTGAGCTGGTATTTCCTTCTTTAAACTTCCCCACGAGGCTAACAAGAAGACTTGGGTCTTGACATTTTTTTTTGCGTTCATCAGCCTGATTACAAGGGTCTTTAGTGGCATCGGCTCGAAACTACTACTTGACGAAAACATCGACAGTGAGTTCGTGACCATAACCACTAGATTGCCAGGCACAAGGTTGAAAATAGAGAAGTGTAGCTAGGATATCCTGGGGTGCATCAGCTGTGTTTATTGAAGACAGTAAACCCTATGAAAAAGGAAAAGATCACTAGGATGCCTCGAATAAATGATGCTCGTATTTACCTGAAGAAAGAGGTCCACGAAGACTAATTTTTTTGAAAATAATCTCCATGATCAAAGAGATTTAGTGCACAAATCTTTTTTTTTACAAAATGCATGTATATTGTAATATATGAATCTACATTATTCTATTAAATCAAACACTTTTACTATGTACCGTAACAAATTTCAACCCTTCAAAAAAAAAAAAAGGTCTTGTATTTTTATTTGTCTTTTTGAATGCAGTCTTTGAGTCATTGCAAAATAATTTCATCCTATCTAGTGATGAAACAATGGAATATTCTATACAATGATTAATTTCTTTTTTTTTTAACTTCTCTCTCAGAAGTAAAGTTTGGTTTTATTAACGTTGCACTAGAAGCAACACGAGATTCCTCGTAATTTTGAACCTCGGACCAGAATGACTCCTGAGCTGGTACCTCTCTCTCCTAACTTCCACACCATGCCAACGGGAGGACTTTGGGCCCCGACATATTTTGCGTGCTTCAGCCCCATTTACACTGCGGGTCTCATCAAGGCTCGAACCCTCGACTCAACGAAAACCACCGGCTGCGAATCCACTGCCTTAACCTCTAGACTATCTCGACCACTTTAAGAAGCAACACAAGGGCTATTGGTAATGGACTTCATAATTTGAATCTCGGTCAAGTGACGAGGGCGACACATGACCTAGAACCTCCCTCTCCAAACTCTACCCCTTTCCCAAATGGGGGGAGGGACTTAAGTCTCAACAGATTTAACGTATATCAGCCGCACTGCGCCACGGATCTTTAATGGCATCAAAACTCGAAGACCCGACTCGACACAAACAAAGGCGGCAGCGTGTTCCCAACCATGACCACTTGACTATTGCGGCCACATCTTATACGTAAGATTAACCTTCATCGAAAAGTCATCGAAATTCACGTATATGTATCTATCATGGCTTCTACTGCATTGGGTAGGTGCTTTTTCTGAATTTCTTGGACTTTGTAATCCCCAGATACTTCATCCTCAGCGCACATACAATTCGAATTATCTTCAATTCTTCCCCCAATGTTATTATGTAGAATACGAGGAACGGGCAAAAAGTTTAGCTGTGCAGAATTTAGAGTAATAGAAGTTCTACAGAACTGCATAATTTTTTCAAATCCGTTCATTTCTCGTTTGCATTAAAAGTCACTTTAATTGAGTGACCATGGTCATAAGCTTCGTGTTTGCCGATATTCAAATCCAGCTAAATTTCGAGTCATTTTTTTTTTTACTGAGGAATCCCGAGTGTGAAATAGTATGAATTGTTAAAAGCTGAGTGGATCCAAACAATAAAATTCTCTCATAGTAATGTACTGAAATGGGGAGATTGAAACAGCCCCCCCCCCCTCAACAGTAGTATTTATTCATCCTTGACCATAGCTGAAATTAGCGAGGTTGCGTCGGCAATAGTCTTCGTGCTTCTAACAAAATTAACAAAAAAAAAAAAAAATCAGCTCCTAAAATTATTTAAATAAATATGACTCGCATTCTATTTTCTATATCTCAATGACAAACGGAATTTAAAATATATATTTTTAAATGTATTTTTATCTAGATTTTGAGAATGATGAATGATAAATTAATATACAAGGTTTTGCTAATAAATAGCGAAACTGACGCTGTAAAACTTTTTTTTATATTATATATATATATTTACTTAAGTTAATAACAACTTTAATATACACTTTCCTCTACCCCCTACAATGCTCCATACGAATTTTCCATAATTCGAAACAGTGCTGGAAGTTTTTTTCTGTCAGCTCCATCAGGACGCATTCTCTTTCACAGTTTCACCGACTCAAATATCGTTTCTTTTAACATATATTTTGCCTTAGGAACTAGACAGAAGTCGCATTGCTCAAGATCCGAAGAATAAGGAGGATGGTCTAACACTGGGATGCTGTACTTGGCTAGAAACATCTCGACTGACAATGGAACAAGCCTGTGCATTACTTTGATGGAAAAATTTGCCATAAAGACTCTTTGTCGATTCCTACAGTCTCAGAATTGCAAGAATACTTAACCGACTCTCAGATTGAATAATATTACCAATTTTTTTGATATTGTCAGTCGTGTTTGACGTGGAATTGCGACCATGGGCGTGAATCCTCTTCAACGTTTTCTCTGCCACTTTGAGAACGCTTAAACTATGTACAGCGATAAACATTCATTGCCATACATTTCTTTTAATGAATAATAAGTTTCAGTAGAGGTTTTTCCAAGTTTCATGTAAAATTTCACAATAACTCGTTGCGCACTTATCATTTTACCGGAGAAATGAAAAAAATAACTCTAATGCGAACGAAGGCTGCAAGTATACAGATTTGTGTTCACAGAATCGAGAGGCACTCCATTCGAAAGAGAAAGCTTCAGGCTAAATAGCTGTCTGCCGCTGGCGTTTAATGCATGCGCTAATCGTCTGTGGAAGCATCAGTCTCGTTATTTTATAGCCATACCTTGTACAGGTTTTAACTTTATTGATTTATATTCATTTTAGAAAACTTTTTTAGCCTAAAAAAATACTCTGAATTCTTTAAAATTGAGCAAAGATAGCCTTATATATACAGAGGTTTTGAAAAAATAAATGGAATTAAATATTTGGTTTAATTAACTCATCATATCGTAATCAATGCGATTCAACAAGTTAGGAAAAAAAATTTCTTAAAATTTAAAGAAATAACAAAATATATTTATAGATCAGTTTTGGGTGCTTGTAAAAATGTTATGTGTTAAATAATCGGACAATAAGTTCTGAATAACATTTTATAACTCTTAAATGAGGGACTATATGCTGAGATTATTGTTAAATGCCATTGTTGAGTTTGTTAAACCATTTGAAATTAAAGCAAAGAGCCATTTGCTGAGAAAAACACCAGTTCGTTAATAATGTACATAATTTATTAACAGCATTTCTACAAGAATTAAATAATGAATTTGATGAATAACATTTTAGAATGATTAGTGTTTACTAACATTTGCAATAGCGTTCTTTTCGAAATCAGTATCATTTAGGATAATATCACAAAATCGAATATAAACAATCCTGGTTGTTACCATTCGTAATACAAATTTAACTAAGAAAGATTTAAATTTCGATTACGATGAAAACCTAAAAAACATAAATAACCATAAATAAATAATAATAATAATATAAATAAAAAAGAGTACAGCACTATGAGAACTGATAGATATACAGCAATTATAATTAGGAAAAAATCTATGATGTTATAGCAAATATGTAACAGTAAAAATATATGGCCAAGGTAACGAAGATGTGTATCATACTTTAGAATAGTGTAAAATATTACCTTACAGCGCAGCATAAAATGTCAAATTTTATTCAAAACAAGATTCAATAAATTCAAATGTAATATTAAAAAAAATTGAAATTAGCTTTGCTAATTTCTTTTTAACATGTGCTGATGTTTTTTTCTGTTAGTTTCTCAAAAAGCAGAATTATTTAAGATGAATATTAATTAGCTTAAAGTAAGCGTAATTCCGAGACCTAGACTTGACAGAAGCAATTACTATCAAGAAAAGAAAATACCTTCTTCAAACTCCTAATGCATTTTTATTTTCACTAGCAAAGCCTTCATAAGTACAAAAAGGTTGCCAATATTAACAACAAAAAGTATAAAAACAGATGATTCTGCCATAAAATCAATTATTACATTAAATATTAAAATTAGAGCAAACGGTAAATTATTAAATTAGACAATGATATTCTGTCCTGCAATTAAAATAAAATCAGACGATAAAATATTAAATTCAATATATCTTAGCAATGTAAGTATTCTTTAAGCAAACTAAATGTAATTATTATAATCACAATGTATTATAACGTCAATCCATTACCATGCATCCTTTATTATGTATCCTTTATTTTATGCTCACGCATTTTTGTTGATGCCATTTTCTCAAAACAACAGCACATGTTAATAATTTGAATAAAAAAAGTGAGGCAATCGTTAGAAAAATTGCGCTGAATATGATTTTTTATTTAGCACTACAACTTTTCATTAAGTATGCAGAATCATCAAAAGAAACCAGGGAGGTGTGGACGAGAGAAAAATATTATGATTAGAATAACATTATATAAAGGGTAATAAGAACTTACTTCACATAATTGCTTGTAAAATTTCATCAATCAACTTCATTATTGCGAAAATAACGAACTAGATAGTTATGATGTTTCGAACTTTTATAAACACGAATATTTTCTAATTAATATACAGTAAACAAGTTTAATACAGTAATTAAATGAGGAGTCGTGGTAAATGACAATTTTTTTTATTATTAAAGAAATAAAGTTATAGAAAAAAAAAGTAATTTATTCTCTTAAAAACAAACTTCAAAATGTTTCAAGAACTTATATAATTTCAGGTTTCAATTCAATTTCTTGGTAAAAAATAAAGATCATGTTATGGACTATATTCATAGATTAATATCTCTAAAAAATTTTCAAAATGTTAAGCGTGTTAATTCAATACACTTCTAGTATAATTTTTATAAGCTTTAGAATTTATTATAAACGAGAACTTTATTACAAACAATTTTTAAACAAAAAAGCTGTAATAAAATGGAGACATTAAACTTAGATTTAAACTCAATTATTGATTTTAAAACTAAGTTTACTGCTAAGTTTTGATTGCTTTAACAATAGTTGCTTAAAAAAAATTGGAAAAACTCTGTTCATTTGAAAAATGTAAAAAAAATTAGAAAGCCCGAAAGAATGTTTTTCTGCAGATGTGAAAATATTTGTTATACTTAAGGTATCCGTACATCTTCGGAGAAAAGTTTTTTAATTGCATTGATATTTGCTATCAAAATAATTTTTAATGCTAAAATATTACCTAAAACTATGAAAAACACATTTAATATGCTTTTAACTCAAAAAAAAATTGGAGAGGAAAACATGGTGAAAATAGTACATAAATTGATTATCAGAATAACGCTCATAACTCAAAAGTAAACAAAAATATCATTATTCTGTAAATTTTATCTTATGCACCATAACAATATTTGGAGCTGGTACTACTTTCGTGATGGAAATCATATTACCACAATTTTTATTGAGTTTCGAGTCAAATAACAAAGAAAAATAAAAAAAAAACAAAAAACGTTATAACAATACACGATTTACACCTTTGTCACTAAAAACGTATCAATTTTACAACCACGAAAGTAGTAGGGGTTCTTAAAAACTATATAAGGAAGATACTTGCAAAATTTAAATTAATTTGGTTCATAACTTTTTATGATATTTACGTTCCCATATGTGAATATGTCGAGAAAACTCATTTCGAGAAAGATCAGTAACAAACTTTCAAATGCAATTAAAAATTAGCTACCGAATAAAATTCAAATCCTTGTAACTTAAGTTCTTTCTAGATAAGGTATAAGCAAAATTCGAACACTATTAGAAAGAAAAAAGTTTAAATTTTGAACTGACATTAAAATTAGAAAATCGAAAATTCTGACAAAAATGACTTTTTAAAGGTGTAAGGATGCCTTAAGTAAACAAAGTCAAATTGTAATGTGTAAGAATGGAATAATAGATAATGAATATCACTAATATATTAAATTGAGTAACATTCAAGCATGTTATTGAAACTAATATAAGAAACATGGCTATAATATAGAACTATAAGATGCAAGCTTGTCTTCTGAATAATATTTTTTCGTCAATTTTGTAGTTACAATTTTTACATCAAAAGGAGGACAATGAAGCAAAAAAAAATTATTGCTAATTCGGGGGGAAAAAAAACACACCCACAGTTATTCTTAGTCCAATAAATTGTAAATTGTATATTTCTTGTCCTAAATTAGGATGCCCAAATTAATACAGAGGAATTGTGTAAATAATAATTAATTTTGTGAGTTTTGCATATTGGATGTCTCTCGAAATATTGAAAGACAAATTAATAACTCTTACCAATTTCAAAAGCAATGTTTTATTCGACGTATTAAAATACTTCTACGCATCATTTCCTTTGTTGGAAAGTGACTAACTAAGTAAACAGAAACATTAACGGCATTGAACTACTTATTTACAGATTATTACACGTACTGATTCATTTAGTATGCAATACTACTCCACTTGTATCACGGTTGTCCCATTGTTGAACGAAATTCACAGATTGAAAATAACATGCTGTTATGCCCACAATATAAATGAAAAAAATAGGTGCGACATCACATCACATTCACTTCAGAGAGTAAATTTATCTTTCTGATGGGTTTCATAACTTGCTTTTTACCACGACCCCCCTCTGTTCCATTTCGCATTCAAGATGTTTGCACCCCCTTTTAACCGCCCACTGAGTTCCATAGCAGGTAAGGCGGATCGTTCTCAAATCTTCGTTATTAATAGACTTGCGCGAATTGATGAAATACTCGCTCTCCCTAGCAGTGATTAGTGTTGACAATGATGAAATCTTCCAATTAAAAATGCTACAAAATAGATGAAGGGTTGTGAAATTGAAAGCTTTATATCGGTGAAGTGTGAGCTGAATTTTTTTTCCTTCCTTCAAATTTATTGTCTGCATCGTTAGGTAAACAGCTGTAGCTGAAATAAAGTTATTGATAATTGTTCAGTTGCGTGTGTGTGTTTTTTGGTATAAATCAATACTGGAAAAGATTTAATCCCATAACAGGTATAGATAGAATAACTAAATATTAATGGTAATATGTGTTTAATAAGAGTAATTATAAAAAAATTAATAATAATAACTATTAAAATTAATTGCGAAAACTTGAAAACAGTTCTATGCAAAGTTTTACAAAGAATAGATTTAGCCACCCTAAGGTGCGTTTTTTTTTATAATCATCATGAACTTACTCAATTAAATATAAGAACTAAAGTAAACGATGAAATATCAAGAAATAGACAACAGTAAACTTTTCCGATATTGAAATGAAAGGAAACGATAAATTGTTAAATTGAATTTTATATCACCTACATGTAATTAAAGTTAAAGCAAACGATAAAAAATTGAAAAGCGATCTGGTATGTCAAAAGTGATCCTCTTAAAACAATAGACTTTTGGATGGATAGTAAAATTCATATTTGTTCTGCTGTGAAAATGATTTAAAAAAATTATAAGGCTTGTTAAAAAGATCTAAAACTGTATAAAAAAAAGGTTTAATTAATTGCAGGATTTTTGAAGGCAGACCACAAATTTACCTTCAGACACTGACAAATTATCTTTAGAAAGTGTTATTATATAACTCAAGGTTACGAGTATTGTTCCAACTGTTTTTGTATAGTTGTTAAAATGTTTTTGTTGCATCATAGTTGTTAATAAGCCACATTCAATGATAGCACCATTTCGTCATCTTTCGTCATAATAAATAAAAAAAAATTGCTCTTGATAGGATAATAAAATGAATATTTAACTTGAGAAGAAAATATAAAATCAGTTACTTCAAAAAGGAACTTAAAAATATATTAAAGGAAAAAAAATAAACATCTAAATATATCATTAGAAATCTTAAAAATCTCATTTCATTCATTTTGGATCAATTTATTAGTACAAAATGACATTTTTCAGCGTGAATGCGATTGAAGTCAGACACAGATTACAAATGCCCTTCAGAATTTCGTTAGAAAGAGTAAAGTTTCTTCATATCTTATTAACAAAATTTTGATAATATTTTTGGAATAATTCAACGCCAAATATCATGAATTTTTTTTAAAAAAAATATGTCATAATTTTGTTTGAGTAAAAGAGAAATATTTGTAGTAATAGAATAACATTTTATTAAAAAAAATCTTATATGAATTTACTGAAATAAAATAATTGATAATTATAATTAAATGTTTACTACTTCCTCTTGTAGTTTTAATTTTTTTTTTAAAAAAAAATTCTTAAGGTCCTCAGATTTTAAAAGCATTTAAAATAACCCGAAAGCATGTTTTCAGCAAGTATCTATTTTCTTTTGAACCTTAAGAGTTGATGAGTAAAAAAAAAAAAAAAAACTTTAAATTCTGTACCCAGAAATACGCTATTATTAACATAGAAATATCTTCAATGTAACTTTAAAAGGAGTCTTTTTTATGATAAAGATATTTTTGTATATGTAATTTGCAAATAATCAAATTTTTCAAGAAATATCCATAGAATGACTAAATGCGGAGTTAGATATTTGAGTAAAAATACTGTATCAGAAGAACTTTTGTAAAAAATTTAATTAATTTCAGATTATTGGCCACCTAAGGGGTTATTGTTTTAGGTGGAGCGTTTTGGCATACCAGCTCACTTTTCAATTTTTGTACAGTTTGCTTCAATTTTAGTTAAATCTAGCTTAAATATATTTAACTTAATAATTTCTCGTTTGCTTAGCTAACTTAAATTACATGTAGCTAAAATAAAATTCAGCTTAATAATTCATCGTTTCCTTTAATTTTAATATCGAAAAGTTTACTGTTGTCCATTTATCGATATTTTGTCGTTTACTTTAATTCTTATATTTAATTGAGTAATTTAAAAATAATTGTTAAAGTAAGAGCACCTTGGGTTGCTAATTCTGTTCTTTGTAAAGCTTTACATATAACTTTTTTAACTAAATGTTCACATTGCTTTAGAATTGTCAATAAATACATTGTATAATTGTCTTAAAAATAAATTACTGCAAAGATTCACACTAATCAGACCCTAGATAAAATTTAACGCATATATAATTCTCACACATTTCTTATTTAAATTTTTCGAATAAAAAAAAGATTTTCCATTAACAATATATGGTTCATAAGTTTCAAAACAAATTTTATTAGTAGAAAATGTTTTAAAGATGAAAACACGAAAACTTAAATCTATCTTCGCCTAATATTAAATAATAGGAAACTAAGTAGGAAAACTTTTCCAGATAATAAAAATTTCCTACATTAATATAATATGTTGAATCATCTATTGTATAAAAAACACAGATATATTTAATACATTATTAATTTCTTCTTAAATCAATCCATTTTTTGCCATGTATATAAAATATATCATATTTCATTTCTTATGAAATGCGGATAAATTTTTAATTAATTTAAATGAAACTTTCATAATAATTTTATTTTTTCGAATTAAGTGCCTGAATTATAATTACAATAGCATGGAAGAGCTAAGCTATCCACAATTTTTTTTCAACGAATCTTGGGGACTTTTTATAAATTGAATTGTGTAAGATAAAACCTCAACCCAACCAAATGAAACGTGGTCTATACAAATGAAATAAACTAAAGAAATATGACGAATTGATTAAAAGAAACACACACACACACACATATATATAATTCCAAAGGAATATAAGAGATTGTGAAATTGGAAGAAAGAAGGTAGTCGTTATTGGTGTTAAATGTTAGGGATTAATAGCGAGTAGTCGTAGTTGACGTAAGTGAACTTGGATCGATCGCTGACAGAATGTTTTGAAAAATCTTCTAGAGTAATCAGAGGTTGGTATTCCGGCTCGAACCACCAGTGCTCGTTATTAAACTCGCATGTCCCCGGACAAGTGGGTTAGAATTACTTTAATGTTTATATATTTAGATTAGTATTATATTTAGTTATTATTAGATTAGTTATATATTTAGATTGCAATCGCGTTGGGAATTAACAGACTGAGGGAGAGAGAGAGACTGCGATTTTATTATTTTGACTTTGATTTAAAATTACTGAATTTTTAAATAACGTCCGAGGAATTAAATGAAAGGAAAGTGTTGAAAGCCTACATTATTATAGTTACATTTTTCTATCATATATTAAATCCCAGAAGAGGGGGTAAAATTTTAGGTAAATTAATTTACTGTTAAAGTCTACTCAACCTAAGAAATCCCATTAGGTTGTGCTCACCTCTCTTTTCATAGCCTTTGGACATGTGGCTCTAATTACTTTTTAGTGTCCAGGCCAAGTGGCAAGCCCAGCGCTGGACCCTCAGTTAGCTTCCCAAGTGAACTGGGTTCTCATTTATCGTCCCCGAAAGGGTGAACAGCTAAGTTGACCCATAATCAGCTACCTAAGCCAAACCACCGGGAATCGAACTTAGGTCAGTAGTATTCTTAGTCATATACTTTAATCGATAGCTTACTGAAACCAAACATTAACAGCTGTAATTTACAGCATTGTGTATTGTAGAATCGATTAATATGCAGAATATATTTTATTCAGATAGTATGGTTATTTCTTACTAATAATTAAAAAATTACTATCCCACTCTTCATATTGTGATCCTTACAATACATCTTCCTCATTGACATTTATCGAAGACCAGTCACGAAAATTTTGTCAAAATTTAAACACCTTTAACCTTCAGAAACTTTATTTTAACACTAAGAATGTTTTTCACTCTAGATAATAAAATAAAAATTACTCAACTCTTTTCTCAAAGTTCTCTATTCCTTTTTTTAAAAAAAAAACTTCTAATGCTATATATTTAAGCAAATTTTACTTTGCACGTCATTCAGTTTCCTTTAAGTTTAAAAAAACGTGAAAAGAAACGTGCAATTTCCCCAAAACGAACCTATTTGCGTCGTTTAAATGAAAACATTTCGATTCAAGGACTATTGATAGAGGTCTTATTTTCCTCATAATTACGAAATCACAAATCGTTTTGTACGTGTTATTTTCACAACTTACGGCTCTCTCTCCTTTTGCAATGATTAAAAAAACAACTAAACGAATAACACTTTCATTATTTTCCAGCGGACGAACTGTCCTCAATCCAGGAATCGATTTTTCGGAAAGGGAATTTCCGCAGGTGTGTTCTTTACTTGTTAGAACACCTCTTGGGTATTCAAGAGCTTTTTGTGAGTAATCTGTGGCTCCCTAGCGATAAGGACAATGAGCTCAGGTTTTTTAGAAGACTCAGCGTGTGGCTAAGCATAAGCGATTGTGTTGCTGATACTGTTGTGATATCACCGCTAGAGGGCACTCTGTGATTGAAGTAGTCGCAAGGTTTATCAATTGCTGCAATGCTTTTATGTTTGGAGTAGTAATTGTGTAATGAGACAATAGTTGGAGTAAGTAAATGGTATAAATAGAGTGAAAGGAAAAATTCGCTTGAAAAGTAATGAACGGCATATGTTGATAAAGGACATTTAAAGAACAATTGAAGCTTCTAAAATTATGAACAAATAAAAGTAATGAATTTCAAAATGTAGTATTGAAAAATAGTTTGAGAGGTACGAGTGCTGTACGATGTATATCACAGAAGTTGTGACAAGAAGTTTTAAAAACTTATATATTCTTATTTAAATTTGTAGATTTAAGCGTTGAAATGATGAGAAATTTGTTTTTGTACCACCCATCTTGTTATCAACGGAAACAGTGAATAAAATAAGTAAATCAACTTCTTATCAAAATTTAAAATAATTTTTTTGATTCTATAAATATTTTAAGTGAAAGTTTTAGTTTATTATCACGAAAATCAAATGACCGTGTGAAACGTAGAAGTTATTTTTTGATAATAATAACTGGCACTAATTTAATGATTGTTATTTTAACTTAGAACATTCTCAGATGTCAAAAATAAGTCGCTCTTTCGGTTTTGTTTTAGAAGCAAATGGTTTTAGTTCTTAAATTATTAGCAAAATTATTTATAATACTTCAAGAATTCAATCGCAATTTCAAAAATTTAAGCACATTTTGTTTTTGAAAAAATTTATTTCTTTTCCCATTTTTATTTTTAAATTCTGAAGCATATTTAAAGCCAAAATCAGTAAATTTATCAAATCAAAATTATTCTTTTCATTTGAATGAAATATTATGAATTATAAAATTATTCAAAATTGTGAGATCTAATATAAATTACCATATTTGCTAAAATAACTTTTCCTAGTTTCGACCGAACATTTTTTTTTTTGTTTTAATCTTTACAGATTTCAAGATAATTATATACTTTCTAATATTTATGAAAGCATATATTAATATTCCTTGACAAAATTTATTTTAATACTAACCAGTAAATTAAATTTATGGTTTTCATTTTTGCGAAGTTAACTATTTATTAGTTTGTGAAATAAGTTTTTTGTTCGTTGAAAGTTATACTTTAATATCTGAGATAAGATATTTATATCAAATATGTGATTCAACTTTGCTTATTTTCTGAAATCCTCTTTACTACTTTATGAAATGCTTATGTTCAGTATGGTCTAGAGTATAGATAAAAACTGTTTTGAATGAGTCTAAATAATTCAGATAAAAATAATAAGTTAATAATAATTACACATAAGTTTAACTATTAGTTTATTTTAATTTAATAATGCATTCCTTTAATAGCTCCTATTAATTGATCACATAAAATATATTTAATAATACTAATTTCATTTAATTAATTGGTTTTTGTACATCTATTTATATTTAAAAAATTTCCTCATAGCTCTCATTTAATGCTATTATAAATTTTAAGTATAATAAGTATATTATAGAGAGAAAATATTAACTTACTATAAATTATTTAAGAGGAATACCAATCAAAAATAGTAATTTATTGAAATGCGCCAATATTGAGTCATTTTATGAAAAGAAATATATTTCATAAATATAGAATTTTAATTCTAAATAAAACGTGACCTCTAATTATTTATTTTAAGGAAGACACGATTTTCAGTTGCGAAAATACAGGGGAGTCAATATTTGTTGTATTAAATAAAATAATAGATAATATTTATTTTTGAAGGTGTTCGTATCTTCTAAACATCTCCTTTGATTGGATACTGTGTTCTATAAATAGCAGAATGGTAAATTTCTTTTACATAAATTAAGAATAACAAATCATTCTTAGTATAAGAGCAATTAAACTTAAAATGACGTAATCAAGTTTTAAATAATCAATTAAATCAGTTAAAATTGCCTATTTAAATTTCTTTCTGTTTTTTTGTTCACCATTTCTTTGTGTGGAGAACTGTAAGAGTCAAATATTCCCAGAGATACAATAGTGCGAATATATAACGGGCAGCCATTTTAGTAATGAGACAAAACCAAATTGCGAGTTTGTTTAATTTTAAATGTCATATCAAAAAGAACTCGAATCATTATTAACTTTTTTAAACGAAGTTCCGAAGCTAGTAGATAAAAGAAAAGACACGCATTGACCTTTAAAAAGGATACCAAAGGTGAATGAAACATAGCTGTTCTTTGCAACCCGCAAATAAAAAAGTGAACCACATTTCAACGATATTCGCAACTGACAGCAATCTATCATTCAGAAACAATGAACCGCAAGAAACTATTTTTAATCTCAACAAAAACCGTTGATTTACATTCAGCAGAATTCAATCACCACAATCAAGATTAGAAAAACCCCGGAACCAAAGGACCAAAGAATTTCTTGAAAAGCGCCACCTCGGAGGTTAAATATAGGGCGAAAAGAACAAAAAGCAAAAATCCGGAGACAACTCATCAACATCTTTCAATTTGCTTTAAAGCATGAAGAATCATCATTCGAAAAAGACCAAACTTCCCTCGCCATTGTGTTGGGTTAATTCGTAACGATAAACAGACATTCGCCGGGTATTTCAGTCGCATTAGCCATCTCGGCAAAATCGCGTTGATTAATATACCTGAGGACCTAACCTTCGAGACCGGGGTTAAGATAATAAAATGAAGAAGAAGAAAGAAAATAAACTGCAAGAAAATGACGATTTCAGCGACAAGCGGTCCACCAATGGAAATAGAGAAAGAACAGAACGCCACATTACGCAATGCTCAAAGGCGATCTGTCTTAACCTAGATGGATTATTTCTGGTGTCAAACCAACACCATCTATCATAACGCCATGAGATCCTTTTAAACACCATCGCTGGCCCCGATGTCCATTAGATACAATAATAACAAAAAGAGATAGTGCATAAAACAGGTCCAATGGCTTTATGTTTGTCCTCAATTTGGTGGCACCCTGCCGCCTTTAATGGACGGGTTCGTCGGCAAATTTAGTTGCTTTGTTCTTTATAGTTTGTATTTTCGACTTGATTAGTGTCACGAATGAAATGAGCAAACAAAACATGTGTTGTTAAAATAGTATTCGATTCAGTGTAGCGATTTTTTCGGAACTTAGCTGCTAGCGTTATTGCTGTGTTTGAGTGGAGATTCTGTGTTGTCTTGCAGCAATATAAATTTTGTAGTAAATGCTTTATTCGTATTTTTCTCCTAATGATAATCTGAAGTTACGTGCTTCTTGTGGTAATAGATTTAATTGCTTTGTTCTTTATATATTTTTTGAATTCCTACTATTAGCTCACACTCTCTCTATACATATCTTGTTCAAATTTTCAATCGTTAATAAAATATTTTTTATTCATCCACTCAAATTCAAATACATTTTTTTAAACTTGTAGGGGATGACACTTGATTTAATACAATTTTTTTTTCCAAATATTAATTCATTCAATTAATTTTAATTGGTGAAAATGTAGTTTAGCCCAACCACTTGGCATGATTTCAAAATTGCCAAACTTGGCGATTTTTTTGGCTGAAAATTAAGTCCACTAAGCGGTCCAGGGTAGCCACATTTGGCAAAATACCGCCAAATAATTAATGTCGCCAAGGGTGGTAGGGCTAAACTGCATTCCAACCGAGCTTCGGCGTAGAATCTTCATGCGTTTGGATCGAATCTCGTAGAAGCATTAAATATTTTTATTTGATTTTCAAATAATTAATTTTAGTTTTATGTGGGAGAAAAAAAAAATTTCACTTATATAAGATATTTAGCAGGATATAAATTTAGGAATACCGTCAGTGACGAAACGAGTAGATCATTGGGAAAAAATTTCTTTTGCCACTTAATATTGTGATTCTGGCATATGTATATACATATTTATATTAATTGTAATTATTTAATAAAAAGTAACTAAAGTAAAAAATTTCTTTGTTGACTTTTGAGGGAATTGACTTAAATTTTTTTTATATTACTTATTTTCGACTTCATAAGTATTATTCACGAAATGAGCAAACAAAACAACTGTTAAAATTGCACTTGCTTCAGAGTTGTATTTTTTTCGAAGCTTAGCATTACTGCTTGGATTGAGTGGGTATTTTATATTATTTTTTGTAACACAAATATAGTTTACACACACAGTAAATGTTTTTTACATATTTTACACTTAATAACAATCTTAAGTTACATGCTTTTTGTGGTATTAAGGAGATTGGTAAAGAAAATTTTATTTTAAGCAGCTTTCAATTTCGTAATTCTTGTTTTTGATTTCGCATCAGTGAAATCAGTACAAATTATACATCGCGTTAAGGGACTTATACACATTAAATACGTTCGAGATACCAAATCCTCCCTTTGGCGTGGTGTAGAAGTTTGGAGAGGGAGGTGGCAGCTCAGGTGTCGTCCTTGACCGAGGGTCAAAATTACGAGGTTCGTCACCAATAGACCTCGTGTTGCTCTAAATACGATATAAATAAACAATCAACATCAACAAAATTACCACAAATGATCGGGTATGAAATATAACATCAAATGTAGTTCTTATTGATAATGATACATATATATAACTCATATAGTGAAATAAATATTAAATCTAATATCAAGTTGATCAAAATGTAATTCTTAGATTATGAGAAATGTTAATGTAATTCTTAAATGATGTAGAATGATGATACGATTCTAAGATGTAAAATATTCTCTTTGCTTTTCCTCTCTTCTTCCTCTTGTCTCTCTAAATTTATGTTAAAAACTAAGAATGTAATGGAGTTCTAAAATGGAGTTTGAAATTCTAATATTAATCATAGATTGATGAATAAGACTCGTCACATCACAAATCTCTACAAGAAAAATTAACGTACTTTACATGCTTAAAGTTTCTTAACATTTCTTCAAATCCAGAACAAACAGCGCGTTTAAAAAATTTATCGACATTTTATTCGACATATAGAATCATTTCATCATGATCAAAACCTTCTAATACCTTTTTTGTCATTGTTTTCTGTATTATTTCTTTGAAAATTACCGTTTTTTTTAAATTGAGGTTCTTTTATATATTCAAAGATTATATCGCTTGCATTTAACGCGGAATTTTCAATTAAATATTAATTATTTTCTAATTTATGATGTATGATCAGTGCCCCATTTTGATTCAAAACCTGTTTTTAAAAATTTGTAACATAGGCTATTCTCGAACCTTCCATTAATTAATATCTGGGGTTACTTTCTGATTTTATATTTAAATTTCCAGCTCTTTTCCAACCAAATGAAACGTGATTACGCAAATTAGGTAAACTTTAGAAGTGTAGTGAATAGATGTAAAGAAGTTCGTATAATAGCAAAGGAGAACTGAATATGAGTGACAAATAGATGGTAGGGTTTTGGTTGAGACGTCGGAGATATTCGTGTGCTTGCTCGTTTTTGAAAAATTAAGGATTCGGTAAGCTTGGTTGAAGTGGATTAACTTAATACATCTGACCCGATATATCAAAATAAGAGTAATCTGTGATATATTTAGAGAAATTATTGGTTACCGCATGGAGGAACAGTAAGAGAGCAGTTATAAATAGTGCTTTGAAGATTACCTGGACAAAGTTTCTGAACTGTTATAGCGCAATTATTGTAATTTATTGAAAATAATACATCTGTTCTCAGATTTAAGAAAGGGATTTTAAATTTGTGAATTATTTTATATTTAAAATGATGGACGTATTATATAACACAGAAAAGCCACAAACTAAAGTGAATATTAATGGTATAATATTTTACCCGCATTATCATTAATAATACGTTTTCTTATTATACTATGCAATAATTACAGTCTCTGTATAGAAAAGATTCGTTTTCTGCGGAACTAAATTCAGGCCTTCAAATTGATTTAACTTTCTGATAAGTCTTTTTATAGATACGTTAACATTGCAACTCAAATTGCATTAAAAATAATAAGCTCCAACACAGCAAAGTTTGTTAAAGAGATTTAATGTAGAAAATGACGTTATATCAGTATGAAAAACAGCTTCCAGGAATTAAAATAATTTGCAATATATCGAATAGATACTATAACTACAACCCAACTTAAACCTGTATATAAGCGAAAAACTTATATTTCTGAGGAGGATTATAATGGCAATAAGTGCAATTTTTTATTTTGAAACTCTCATATTAAAAATGTCTTCTTTCATAACTATAAAATCTAAATGTAAAGTAGCGATTAAAAATTATATTTAGAGATTAAATAGGTGGACAAAATAATAAATGAAGTAAGTAAATGGAAAGTTTTGTATTTTTGAAGGAAAAGAATATATTCAGCAAGAACATCAAAATGCATGAAATAAATAATTAATAAGCATGGTAATTCAAGAAAGACATAATTAATAAATAAATTATATGAAAGGGAAAAAGGAATAAAAGAAGAGATGGAATAAAATGAAGCTCTAAGTGAAAAAAGGTATATTAGAAATTTAACGTAGTTACTAATAAATTATTCCAAGTTCAAATAATTTGGAACATTTTAATTTCTATGATAAAAGTATATTAATTTTATATATAGAATATTATTTATCTATTAATATTATTTTCTTCTATATTAATACCGAAGAATATTATTTTCTTCTAAATTAATACCGAAGAATATTATTTTCTTCTATATTAATACATATTTAAAATTAATGCGATATAACCCAGGGCTTTCTTTTTTGAGATAATATGAATCTGTGTATATAATTCCGAAATATACTAATTGAAACAGAGAAATAAACAGCATTTTAAATTTCTTACAAATAAAATTTAAATTAAATATTAGTCCCAACCTTTTTTTTAGTAAAGTACATACTTTTAAATTATTATGATAAAACACAACCATAGTAGTTTATCATTTGATCTTCATCCAATAATAAAACTTGGTTTTAAAATACTTTTATATAAATTGTTTTTACAATAACCAGTAGCGAATATTTTCGACCTTATCAAAAGCCAATCCCATTTATTTTTTATTGTTATTTGTTGTATTTATGAATCATTCAGAGAAAAAAGAAAAATAGAATAATTTTTTTATACCATTTCTAAAATGGGCCATTCTATACCATGTACTTAACTGCAGTGGCTGTATTTCTTTCTTTTTATTTTCTTTTAATACGAAAGGCGGCTTTTCATTTCCTTTCTTAATTCCATCAACTTTTGATTGCTCTACTTTAGAAATGATTTATTTAGAGAACATTATCTTCATAATGATGTTCCCTAGGTGGACATCATTATAAAGACAAAGCTGATCTGATTTTTCGATTGGCCCTGAATAGAATCGCCATCTTTTTTAACATCTTCAATCTCAATATAAAAAAAAGTGTAAAACAGAAATTAGTTCTATAAAACCTTTCAAATACATATGTAAACTGTCATTAACTCTCCATCCGAACATGTCATTTCACTTATCTTCTTTCCACATTGCTTCGTTTTATTCAATTCAATCGTTGATATTGAATCATTAAACTGTATCGTTCAATATTCTATTTTTGCTTAAAATGATACATTTATTTCCTAATAAGTATATGTAGGTTACGAAGCCTATTTAATGCTATGTTATAAAATAGCCTTGTCCTCAACGTATTGCATAAGGTAAATGTATGTAATAATTTGTAATAGTTAAATTAAATACTTAAAAATAACTCGAGTCTCTCATATATATATGTGTGTGTGTGTGTGTGTGTATAATGTATATATATATGTGTGTGTATGTGTATATATATGTATATATATGTGTGTGTGTATGTGTAACACATCGATCAATAACTCCCGAGTCTAATTTTGAAAACAACATTTTTTTTTGCAAAATTTTTTTTTATTCATCAACATAACACCTTTTGTTAATCACCTTTTAGGGTGATACAATCGTTCCAACGCTTTTCCAAATCTTTTTTTTTTTTCCCTCAAGAAATCTTTTTTGTTGCGAGTAAATAGCGATAAACAGCTTTCTGAATCATCGACTCGTTGCTGTTTTTGTTCCATCGAAAGCAATCGCGGCACCCACTTGGAAAAAACCTTTTTCACTTCACTTCAAAAAACCTTTTTCCTGGTCCGATCGACTTAAAATTTTGACACGTTTCAAGCAAAGGTTCGTACACTAGAAAGACCTGGTTACTGGTTTACTACGAGCGCCATCTCTGGGTTAGACTCGGGAGTTATTGATCGATGTGTTATATATAATGTGTATATATATGTATATATATATGTGTGTGTGTATATATAATGTATATATATATGTATATATATATATATGTGTGTGTATGTGTATATATAATGTGTATATATATGTATATATATATGTGTATATATATATATGTGTGTGTGTGTGTGTGTAACTATATATATATATATATATATAGTTATTTTTTATTCAAAAATTTTAATTTCCTTAAATACTAATACATCTGGTGACTGTTCATTAAACATTTATCTAATTTACACATAAAGAGGGGAAATACTAGAGTGCTTATTTTTCATACGTTGAAACGGATTTCTTTGTTCTGATTGATTGATTGCTTATTGACGTCGCAGTTAGAAGCAACACGAGGGCTTTTGGTGTTGACCTTGTTATTTTGAGTCTCAATCAAGTAGCGAGGATTATATCTAAGTTGGTACACCCATCTCCAAATTTCCACACCTTACCAACGGGAGTACTTGAAGCCTCGACGGATTTAACGGACATCTATTCTTGTATGTGGCAGATTTTTGGTGCAGCGGCGTTGTTTCACGTTACTAACGAAGATCTAAACTCTTTGTCACGAAAAATTCATCGATAGAGATTACCTTCTCAAGTTGACGCAGCAGGTAATGCGACTACAGACACTTTAAATAAAAGGGTGTGCCGGTGTTATTGGTTTTTTCGGCCTTTCTAATGTTTTTGGAACTATATTCCAAATTTAAATGTTAAGACAGAAACACCTGAATTACCTTATTAGTGCACCAGTAGTTTCATAGTATTCAACTCGTGGGTTAACCGACCTACCAGTGTAGAGAGGCATGAACAAACCATTTTGACTTACTTCAATGAAACAAAATCTGTTAAACAAGATTGGCATTAGTCAAGACTCTCCTGCCCATATCCTCCAATGTTTGAAGCACTCCTTGTAGGAGATACTCTCCAATCTATTAATAATTTTGTATTTATTTCGAGAACATGTGTCATCTATCACGGACTTAGTTCAGCTCTGCTGGTCTTTGGGTACTTGCAATAACATTAAAGGTGAGATAATAAAGCTGGTTCATCATCAACTGTTAGGGTTCGAGAATCAGTTCCAATTGTCAGTTTTACTGTTAGGGTTTCATGTTGAATCAAAGCCTTTCTATTTCTAACAAAAACTTTGGGCTAGCATCTTTATAATCCTGATCCAGGGTCAAATGTGAAGGATATCATGTGGATAAGAAATCTCCTCCTAGCTTCCACAGCATGATAACTTTTGAGGCAAAGTTCCATTTAATGTGAAACATTTCCAATATTCCAAAAGATGGAAACAATGATAAAATCAGGATTCGAAGCAGTGTTATGTATCTAATTAGAAAGTTTACTTTGATTTAAAAAAATATCGACTTCTAACTCAAGACATGGTTTTGTTTGTGACAATTGAATGCAAGTTACAACTGACGAAGTTCAAATTTCTGTTCCCTTTAGCAAAGAAGGGAAAATCAAACTGTAAACATTTTAGTTCACATAAATGACAGTTTAAAGTGTTACTGTACAAAGTGTTACTCTGCGCCAATCTCTCAGACCGCTATACCTGCGGCAACCCTGAAATACAATGACATATGGTGACACTAGATTCCATTATTATATGAATATCCTAAAAAGCTGGGAATATCTTCCAGTAAATAAAAGTTGTTGATTTCGATCTACATTAAAGCATGGGTGTCTGTACTTCACACTAGATATGTTCCAACATCCAAAAATTACCTTAACCAAAGTTCTGAGATCTTGATTTTACCTTAAACATAACAGGTAAGTGCATGCCTGATATATGTCGAGTGTACAAGATGATTGTAAGGTTTCTCAACAAAAAAAAGGAATAATACAAAGGAAAGCGAACTACATTTGTAGTAAAAAAAAATCCCTTTATGTTCTTGTAAGTAAGATTGAATACGAAAGAAACTGAGCATGCAACAAGCATTTATCATCAATGTATTTAGTTGAGGATTTCATGTAAGAGGTAGCCACGAGATTCGTTTTTGTACAGACATGATCAACATTACTTCAGATTATTCATGAGGGAATTCTGCATTCCTATTTTCCTGATAGGATCTGTACACCGACTTCCGATTTGCATGGTTCTTTGAGAATGTCTCCATGTGATCTAAATGCAATTGGGCAATTCAAAAATTAGTTTCGTTTTTTTTTTCCAACTTATAGAATTAATATAGATGTATAATATTATTTTGCTAATGCGTTGCAAGTGGAATGCAATCTCTCTCTCTCTCTAATATACTAGAAATATTCGTTTGGTACTGATAACATACTCATACTTCTCGTTTTTGAGGCGGATATTGGCGAGTCATATCAATTCCCATTTTGGATTGTTTGGTTTTATTAACGTCGCACTAGAATAAAAGAGGGTATTGGAAATTGACCTCCTAATTTTGAACCTCGGTCAAGTGACGAAGGCAACACTTTCACACCACGCCTACAGGAGGACTTTGAATCTCGACAAATTTAACGTGCCTCAACCCCAGCTACACGGTGGGTCTTTAGTGGCATCAAGGCATGAACTTACGACGAAAACTGCCACCGACGAGTTAGCGACCATAACCACTAGGTTACCGTACCCACTCTCTTTAGACTTTTAGAAGTAGACTTTATGGTGTGACGAGTGAATTATTTATAATTCGAATTAGTTCAGAGGTACCATTACCTTAGATTTTCTTCCCCTTTTAGTCAAGCTTATTGAATCAGATGGTAAAATGTCATATAAAATCACGGTTTGCTTAAAAGTAGGCCAATTTTCAATGCAAGCAAAGCAGTTCTTTCAACAGCGAAAGGTTGTTGAATTATTTGAGTTACATCACCGTGTTCCGATGAGTTCTATTCGCGACTATTCCATTAACTAACAACTGAAGTTACTTTCTGATTTTATAATTAAAATTCTAACTCCTCTCCAATCAAATGAATCATAATTACACAAACTAAAGGAAGATAAAAAAAAAGTACAATGTATTCGTTTGAGGATACTGAAACATAAGCAAAATAGAATTGAAAGTGAAAGTGTATAGCTGATAGTGCATTGCCGGTAGATGTAGCAAGTTAGAAGTCTATGACTACTCTGATTAAAATCAGTTAAAAGTTACATCTGGTTAGAGTAAATGGTAATAAGAATCGAACCTGCAGTATTCGAGAATTGCCTCACTCGAAATGGGTGAGATGGTAAGTTATAACCTTATTGTTTAATTGTAAATTAGGATTCATGCGCGTTGAGGCTAGTTTCAAAGAGAGAGAGAGAGAGATCTTGCATAATCTATGATGCAATTTAATAAGCAGTGTTTACACTTTTTGAAGTCTCATCAACTGGAATTGTGACTTTACTGATTATTTAATTAAATTTTACGATGTCCTCAAATTTAAAGAATGGAGGGAAGGGGTTAAAACGTTTTCCAATAACATTCCCCTTTTAAAAGATTTACATTAATATACAGGGATATCTTGGTAACCGACGTAACCCTTTCCCAGATTATCGTCGTTAACCAAAACTGAGTTTATGCCAGAGGTGATTTCTTACAAGAATAATTATGCTAAATTAATTTTTCTTTCCGGTGCAGTCGAAGAGGCATCGTAAGCCACAGCTTGTGTTGTTCTTCAGCACTTATTTTGATTTCAATAACTCATTTCAACTAAGGACTTCGTTAACCAAGATAACATTGTGTAATATCACTCCTTTGTCATGAAGGGGATATTTATGTATAACTGTAAAAAGATACTTTTGCTTTGTATAGTGTCTAAATATGAAAACGAATGTCATTCTCTTCACGAGTTTGTAATAGATGGAAGCTTAATTTTTACATATAAAATTGCATTTTAATTTCAATCAAATCTATAAGCAAAATTATTTATTCAGAATGAAAATTTTTATTTTACTTCAGAATTATTTTTTATGTTACTTTAATAGAACGTTTGATAAGCTTTGGAATCAATAGAAATGTCTTTCATTCACGGCTATGAATTTCGAACGTCCTCCAAATTTAATAAAAAAAATTATTGTCACTGCAGTTAAAATATCAAATCTGTGATATATAGTCCGATGATTTCAAGTAAAAATACAATTTACCATTGCCACTTACTTACCTGTAAACAAAAATCATACTCACTCACACAATACTGAAACTGGATTTCTAAATTCTTAATAGCGACAATAAAAAAATAATATGATAGGATTACGAATAAAACTTTCTCCGCATTCTTCCCCAAAAGAAACAAATGTGACGTAAGGTGACCAAGAACCTTGGGCGTCTCGTTGAATGAGGAATAATTCCTTTGACCTTCGCACTATTTTATTACGCGTGGAGGATTTCCTCACATGATGGATGAGTAGCGGCAGCCTGTCGTCAATACGATTGCTGTTCGAGCAATGATAAGCGAAAAAAAAGTCCACGAATTCCTTGTCATTCAAAATCAATTGTAGTTTTTGCCATAGCCTGGATGAGACGTCAGCACCAGGGCAAGATTTTTTTCTTTTCATTATTATTATTTGATCTTCATCCTGTACCATGAAGACACAATTTAAGGTAGGGTAGAAAGGTTGATATTCCTTTTTCGAATGGCAGGTATGAATCAGAAGAAATGCCTTTTTTAAAAGGATTATGTAATGTACTATGTTCGATTTGCCACGGTTTATTTAAAAGTGTCTAAATATATCCTTTCTTGTTACAGGTGTTCAGTAATACCAAGAACAATAAAAATTTTCTCTTTGTGATTCGACAGAAAAATTTGTCCAAGGTGGAAAATGGTGCTTTTGAATGAATCGTACTATATAATATTAATAACAATAAATATTTTTTTCTTTTTGCTTGAATCTAAAATAATTTTGATGGGTTGACATCGTAACCTGACGACATCGGAACATTCCAAGTCCTTTTCCTGGTTTTCTGATTTGCATTTTACATGAAATTTTACAAAAATAAAAATCGAAGGAAAAATAAGATAAAAAGTATGAAAGAAATTTGTTTTCGAAGATAAGTTGAATCTATAATTGGAAAGGGCAGTACAAAAATCTGATTATTAATATTCTTATCGAAGATCCTATGACGGAATGAGCCTCTAAACATTACCGAATTGATTAATGTGTCAGATTGAAGTTGTTATTGATTAGTAAAAATGGCTGCTGACTTTTTCGTGACATTTCATTACCAGAACTGTTTTAAGTGATAGACAGATAAAAAGTTCAGCAGATGATTGACCGGTTCAATGCATTTTAATTTTCCCGCCTTTTTTCAAGGGTTGCACAGAGGAGGTTTGATTCTTATCTCCAAACTGATTATAATCATTTTTCTAAAAGCTATACAACTTTTTGTTGTTGTTGTTCAAGAAAGTCATTAATATTCTAGTAAATTATTTTACTGCAAAATTTACGTAAACAAATAACAAGAACTATTGTAAGATATCTTAACAAAAATATCAAATAACGCTTTAATTTTTCATACTTATTTTGTTCCTCAGGAAAAGTACGGATAGTTGTTTCGGTTTTGAAAATGACATGGAAAAACATTCTGGTCTTCCATTCTCCCGGAATCTAAATACCAATCAGAGTTTAAGCAAGTTCCATTTTTTTAAAGGAATGACAAATTCAGAAATAGCAAAAAAATTAATGATTTAAACATTGAAATATTACAAGTTTATCCATATTTTTAAAAAAATATCGTTAATCAAAATCAATTGATTATCTTATTTCGAATCTTAACTATCTTATTTAATCAAAAATTTCAGGATTCTTAAAGTAAGTAACAATGCATTTAGTTATTCAAAAATGCCGAATTTTGAGTTTAGATCTTAAGTGTTACATGAGATTATGCACTGTAAAAAAAAGCATCTCTGGCATGCATTAAAGTTAAAGGATAAACACAGAAAAAAATGTTGAGGCTACTTGTTAAATGTATTGAGAAAAACGTAATTTACTATTGAATAAAAGTTGCCCAAGTGAAAATAGGACTATCACGTGTATGTCATCCCTTAAAGAAGCAGAACGACGTTGTGCACGAGCCAAGAGAGGATTCTGAATAATAAAAAAGCAGATGGTATCGTCAGGACACATCAATAGACTCTTTGTCTTTGTAGAAATAAGGTAATCTTTATCATCGGATCATAGATGATTCCAAAATTACTTGAAATGCAATTAATCAGTTTTTAACTGTAAAAAATGTGAATCGATTGGGAATTTATCATCATCTACAAAATGTGTATGGGCCAGAGTATTTTTCAAAGTCTTCAGTTCCGATGCAGCAGTAAATATCGTTATGGACGAACCGGTACGAACTACATGCTTCCACCAAGTTAAGCACATCTGGTAGTCAACCAATAAACAATTACTATTGTGCACCATCTGGTGAGGCAGAATCGGCGAAGGTAAATACAGAAGAGGCAGAAGATAGTGGCAGCACTGTGTATCAGAAACTGAACTATTTACAAACTTGACCATAAAAATTAATGCAACTAGGTACTGATCTATGATACATATATTCAAAACAGCAATCAAGAATATTCTACGTTGCATATTTCCGAACCAATTATTCTGTTGTATGACAACGCTATTCCTCGAGTGGTTACTGCGTGCAGAGACTTGTTGCAGAGATTTTGATGGGAAGTCTTCGAATATCCCTCGTGTAGCCTTGATTTCTCATCTTGTGACCACCATGACCTTGTGACTTTGGTCAACTCACGAAAGCCCTAAAGAGATGGCAATGAGCAAATGATAAGGTGGTCTCAGGATTGCCGTTGAGGAATAGTTCATCAGACAATCACGGAGGTTTTTCATCTATTTTCTTGACTTTTTGGGTGCATGTATTTATATGAAAAACAACTACTTATAACCCTTATTGCTACATGCTCCTTCGTCAAGCTAACAACAATTCCAGTTTCATTTGGACTATCCTTACACATCTAAAATTTGATAGAATTTCATATCGTAAGAGCAGTGTCGATATGGGATTGGAAAAAGCAAGAATGAAGTATTATGTTAGAGAAATGGTACCAGATTCAAATATAACCATCATGGTGCTATAAACAGAATTGATATAACACTATTTAATTCCTTTGTTTATGTACAACACTTAGATAATTGTTAAAATCACGGTCGCATGAGGTGTAAAGTCAGTGATAATTGCAGGAATTGGTGCCTAGAAAAAAATTCCTAGATACCTCAGCCGAGAGCAACTGTGTTTTCTCTCTGACGCAGGTTGTACAATGCATCTAAATTCAGTAATAAGAATTATTGATGCTGCAATATAATTTATAACAATCACGTCTGAGCATATCCACCTAATATGCCTTCCTCTCTTTTAGCAATGTGATTAAATTGCTGTAATTCCTTTTTCAAGCCAGTTTCTTCCTTCGTGCATGCTCTCCAAAAATGAACATAACAGCTCTCTTCAATAATTCTCTACTGACAGTATAATATATTTTTTGAGGTGTCGTGTTTTCTACTGTATTGTTAATTTAACTAGGACAGAAGTTATTTTACTTTTTATTATTTTGCAGTTAATTATCATATATCTAAGGCATGTTATTATTACTACTACTATTACTATTATTATTATTATTTTGATTCCCCCCCCTCATGCCGTATATGCAGTTTTTTTGGGTGAAAAAAAGTATGAATCACTTTAAAATATCTGTTGTAAGCTTTAGAATAAATTCTAATTTTTCGAAAAAAATCACCCAACTTTTGTTAATTTGTTCCATTTCTAAACTGGCATTTTAAAACAACAGCTTTTAAGGAATACATTTTAATTCTAAGATGCAATTTTTTTTTTATTTTATAGGTATGCAGTACTGACAATCACAATACAAAAACTGGTAAATCATACCAGCTATTTATAAATTTTTAAGCTTATTATTTCTTCTGAAGCTGATAGAATATACATTTCTGTACCGGCCATATTGTCAACATTATTTCTCATTGCTAATCATATTAATGAAGAATTATGTCTTAAATCACATAAATGTATTTAATAACTATTTAATTCTTATATGCAAATGAGAATTGAACTTTAAATTTTTGTTAGTGTACATTGATTGGATTGGTTTTATTAAAGTAGCACTAGTAGTCACACTCGAACCTCGTATTTTTGAACCTGTGTCAAGTGACAAAGACGACACCTGAGTGGAGTGTATCTTGAAATATCATCAGTGAACTGGAAATACTCAATATAGCTTTATTACGTAATACATAAATACGGTTTCCTTAAATAAAATACAACTATTCAGGATTTTATTAAATAAAATATTATTTAGATTATTCTGCTCTAAAATACTATTCATTCTATTATTGCATAATAGGAAGAATTTTTTTTTGTGGCAAAGGTTTTTTTTTCTTTCCTTAAATATAGCATACGCTTGAATACCAAGATAGTTTTTTTTGTCATCAACTTCATGAGAGCGGCATTTAGGCCTGGCACAGTATTCGCCAATATTGAGCTGTAGTACATCAGCTCTATTTTTTTTAAAAAAAATTTTACTGACAATCTTTCTACACCATTAACTTTATTAAATTATAAATTTTGGAACTCTTTGTCAACTTTATTTGGCATGGTATTTCTGTGCCAATAGCCTTATTTAAATTTCCATTCTACTTTAATAAATGAAAAAAAAAATGTTAATAAAAAGAGCGGGCCCAGAGCGTGAGACAGAAACACGTGTTCAGAAACGAATGAACAAATATATCCATTGGAGATATTAGTGTCAACCCATTACAGACTGACATTGATCGTAGTAATAAGCATCTGAGGAATCGATTGTTTAAGTGCAAGGTACATACACCCTTTCCAGATGTTAACCAATCTTCTACAAACATTAGCATTTCTCGATTTACTGCCTTGAAGCTTCTTTTTCGGCGTAGAACCCAGCTTGCTTGTCAAATACCTAACTGAAAAAGAATCTATGCTCCTAAGGAATATGGACTCTTCAGTTTTTCTTCTTTAAGGTAAATATTTGGATCAAAAGAATGGGAAATAATTTATCTTTATTTCTTTTCAATGTTGATATTTTTGCAGAACCATACATCGTTAGTGAACGGTTAAATCTAGAGTGAAAATGATGTTCAATTATTTAGATGCTTTAGCTGCAGATGAATTTGTTTAAATATATTGATGATTCTTTACTAAACTATATGAATCATGTATTTCAGTACAATATTTCGCCTCAAAATACCCTCTAGGATTGCTGAGTTGATGTAAGTTAATTTTCATAGATTATATTTGTTTACATTTATGGGGTTATTTTTCTATTTATATATATATGATGTATGTGTTATTAACTGTATCGAAATTATTTTTGAGGATGTTAATACATTTATTTATAGCATTTAGATTTCTATGAAAACTTAGGATTATAATAAATTTTAAACTTAAAATTTAATTTAAAATTCGCTTAGATATTTTTCGTGATTTTTCAGTGAAATTACATAGATTTCAAGTTTATACTTTTTGTTATTGGAATACTTGTTTTTCTGGTAAAGAGGGAAACTCATACTTTATTTTTTTTCTTTGTAAACGATTGATTTTTGCTTTAAAAAAATTTAATCATTATGTTGCTTTATTAAAAACTACCACCATCGTCCTTATAAAATAATTATGTGAAAGTACACCCTTAAGACTCTTGTTTATTCGAATTTTCATCAATTGTTTTTTGTGATATTTTTGCTTTCATAGTTCAAACTCTGGTGATTGATTGGTTTTATTAATAACATCGCACCAGAAGCAACAGGAGGGCTATTGGCGAAGAACCTTGTCATTTTGAACCTCGATCAAGCGATAAAGACGACACCTGAGCTGTAACCTCCCTCTCCAAGCACACCAATGGGAGGACTCTGAACTTCGACAGATTTAAAGTGCATCAGTTTCGGTTACACAGCAGATCTTTAGTACCAGGTTTAATGCAAGGCTCGAACACACGACTCGACGAAAGTTACTGGACACTGAAAACACTGATGAAAAATACTCTTGCTGACTTTTCTTTCTTTCTTTTTATTCAAAAAAAAAATTTTATTTCCCAAAAAATGCAAACAATCGGAGTGAAGGAAGCTTGTACGACTTAACTAGTATGTAAATTAAGTCTTTAATTAGATTTATATGGTAGGTCATTTTGAAATTGTAAAGTTTCCTTGGCCCAAAATTATAAATTAATTATGGTGTTAGTCTTCAAAAAGTTGAATTTATAGATACAGTAAATTGTTGTAGAAAAAAAGAACATGGATGGTGCTTATTTAATATTTTAACTAGGCTAGAATTTGAGTCACCTTAGACCTCTTGCTTTATTGATTACTAATTATTGGTGATACATAAGCGTTTCAATTTTAATCCATGACATTTGATTTTTCAGGACATTTAAAATGTAAACTCATTCTCCTGACATCTGAATTTTGTCCCTCGTATCCCTTTAACATGAAGTTTGCTTTTTACCCTCACTTCGTTCCATCCGATGGGTTTTTAGTCTATTTTATTGTTTCGCGTTACATTAACAAAAAAAATTGAATTCAGGCACATTTTTTGTTGCCTGAATTCAATTTTCATTTATGCATTCTTATTTAAGAGTTTCTCATTTATTGTAGTATTAAAGATTTCAGAAAGGGTTGAATTTGTAGATAGGATAAATTATATTTGATAAAAAGAGAATGAATATGGCTTATTTAAATATTTCAATTTGGCTTCAATTTAGACTTCTTTCATTATTGGATAAAAGCTATTGGAGATATGAATATGCAGACATCATTTAATACGTGGTCAAGTTTCAAGGACAACATTTGAAATACAACCTCATTCTTCTAGCCATATCACATAAGGATTTTGTGGCCCCTATCTATAATAACGTGAGAGATAGCCCTCCTGTTGCTTCTCAGTGCGACGTTAATAATCAATCACAATTACATTTAACGTGCGACCTGCATTGAAGGTTAAACTTAATCCATTTTATGGGTCTACAGATCAATCTATGTTCAGCAAAGTTGAATGCAGATGAGATTTTTTTCCCTCTGTTCTGTGTGTTATTTAATATATTAAAATACTTTTTGGTTTTAAAAGGATTAAACATGCTCAAAATCTGATATTGGACTATTCATAATTTTTGCGTCTTCAACCTTGGAGACTTATTGTAATTTGAAATACAACTCCTTGCCAACAGAATGAAACACGATTAGGTAAATTAGAGGAAATTAAGAAGCGTATTGGCTTAAGTTAATTACTGTGATACATAAGCGAAACAGAATTGAAGGAAAAGAGATGGAAAATTTATGATAACGACACGCTGAGAGATATTTGGAAATTGGAATAATATTAATTAATTGTTTATACCGAAATAAGTTCAAAGCTGGTTAAAGTAATAGGTGTCAAATCTGTTATAAGCAAGTTTTTCAATAGGTGTGAGTGAATTGGTAAGCTAAGGATTTATTGTTTAATTTTAGGACATGATTAGAACCAGTTGAGAGGGATTCGAGAGAGGGCGAGCCTGAATAATCTGTGCCAATAGTCATGTAAACCTTGTTGTACTTTTCTGACGTCTATTCAAATGGATTTTATTAAATATTGACTATTTAGTTAGACTTTAATATGTATGTGGAGTTTAATAATGAAGACAGGCGCCACAAAGTATTCAAGTACTTGTATCTAATATACCGAATTTTGATCAAATATTAAGCTTTAAAGGAAAACAAATGTTGAATGGGAACAGTTAAAAATTCCAAAGAAGTTAGTAACACATCATGAATTAAAAAAAAAAGCTCATATTTCATTAAATTTCTATGCTAAATACTCACGACATATGCATCTAGTTTTTATAAATGTAACAGTGTCCAAGAAATTTTATATCTATTTTCATTAAACATAATGTTTATAATTGAGTGTAATTTATTACAAAAAGTACTTAAATTTTCGAGAAAACTAATTGGACAACAGCAGTTTCAAGGCCTTCACGAAAAAAAATATGAAAGTATTAATAAAAATATTGTAGAAAAATTATTAACAACAAAATAGCTTGGATGAATCGAAAAATTATTTTTATGGTCTATTTAACCATCTTTATAACACTATAAGAAGATAATTGTTATTACAAAATAAACAAAATATCTGGATAAAATTTGTTCGCATATTAATAGGCCACGATTGCCTAGTAGTCATGTTTGCGAACTCGCGGAAGGCGTTGTTTTCGTCGAATCTTGGGTTCGAGTCCTGATGCCATTGATGACCCATGGTCTAGCGGGATTGATACATGTTAAATTTGGTCAAAGTCCCAAATCCTCCTGTTTGCGTGGTGTAGAAGTTTGGAGATCAACTCGGGTGTCGTCTTCGTCAATTGACCCTGATCCAAAATTACGATGTCCCTCGCCAATAACCTTCGTGTGGCTTTAGAGTGTGACATTAATAAATTATCACAACCACAGCATAATAATCGATCCTAATGCATATAATGTTGCAAATTACAACCATTAGTGTTGATTTGCTTGGTTTTAGGAAGCCATAGAGTGAAGTAACCTGCAGTATCGTAAAATTTTTATTATTAACCCTGCGTATAATGTAAAGTTTTAATTATCATTAAAAAAATCAACACAGTAACTTGATTTTATTTATTATTCTATGACTTAGTATTATTTTTTATTCTATGAGTCATAACCCAGACTGATACAATACATTTCTCAAAGCCTTTCTTGACCTTTTTTAAGGCCGTCATTGAAAAAATTCAATAGATAGAGCTCTATTTTCTCAATACTGTGGATTACTTTAATCTACGGCTCCCTGAAATCAAAAGTATTTTCCTTAATAGTTGTAATTTACAATATTATACATGTTATGATTGATTATTACGCAGAATAAAGTTTATCTAGAAATCTGAGATATTTCTTTGTCATAATTAATACCTTACAATACCCATTCATACATTTCAGACAATCTTATTAAACGCTATACATATTTCATTATAACGTAGGGCTTAAGTATAATGGATAAATCACGTCACAGAGAAATGTTTTTACAATGTTTTTTTCCCTCTCCAAAACTGACTATTTTCCTTCATAACAGATAATATCACCAATTCAATTTATTTCAACATACAAAAACCATCAAGTCCAAAAATTCGAGATTCATGTAACACAACCGACATACCAGAGTGATTTCAGATCCGAATTGTGAAGGGGGGCGTGAGGGAGCAGATCGTGCGGTTTGTGGGTTAAATGGATGTAAGACCCTTTAAGTGGGGGTGTGGGCTGACGGGGTGCGCGTCCCTGTGTGAACGCTAGCACGTGCTGACGGTTCACCCCTCGCACGCGACACCACTTTATGTACATTTCACGGAAATCTGATTTGGATATGGAGTGGGAGTAACACCTCTAGGCTCTTGAGCGCACGATTGGCGCATGTCGGATTTGTCCTTGCTTTATTTGAATAAAAAAAATATTGTTTGGTTTTCGCTAATTGAATGGAGTTTCGGTATCAGTTTGTTCTTTGGATTAGAGATAAAATGTTTCGGTAATTAAAAATTTTTGAAATATTTATTGAAACTTTATGGCAGATATTACAATGCCAATACATAAGATTTTGTGCAGTGCCACTTTCTGGTATTTTAACTAGATTTAAAATTCTCGTTAGAATTTTGTTGTAAGAATTAGAGGTGAGTTTATTTCATATTCATAGATTATTTTGACCATTAAGTGAAACCAGTAAGAGAAAAGAATAAGAGTAGTTAAAAAAAATCAGACATTTAACGTTAATGACTCGAATATACAGTATAAAATTATAATTTAATTTCAAATTAAGACTCAGTTCCCAAAAAAAATTGTGTTGAAACAAGATGAAAATTAATTTTACTATCCACATCATTAAACTATAATATCCTTAACTCCAAAATATGCCTTATGGTTAAAATTCCTTTTTACTTTGCGTAAAAACTATTCTTTTTACTTCTATAATATTCGCTTTAAAATATATTAAATAATATATTGTTTTTTGCGAGATTCAATTTGACATAATTGTTTGTCAACTACAGAAACAATCTTCATTAAAATGCAGGTTTGTTTTTATATGAGAAGCATACTTAATACCGTGTTAACATGTTGTATAATAACCTCTTGAGACCCAAGACCATATGCTTTGAGCATTTCCTCCCTAATTTGAGATAAATCATTTAAAAAGTATTACAAAACAGTATATATAGCCATTTCTTTTAAAGTAAAAAAAATACACAATTTTTAGTCCTTCCATTATAGTGAACATTGGGTCTTAGACTAGTGAAAACACGTGTTACTGATTAAATATACAACTTATTTTCATTATTCACACATCTAAAATTGTATATTAGCTATTTTTAATTTTAAAAAAATATGTAAAAGTAAAATAAAACTAAATTCGAACTACCGGCATACCTTTAATTGTTGCTTTCTTCTTTCCGCCATTTTTAAATACTTGTGGAACAAGGATCCCGCCAAATAAGTTCAAGTTTTGCTAAATGGATGACAGTACTGGACTATTTAGTATGATAGAGTGCTTGATCTTAGGATATAAAACTGTAAATTCTTTCTCTACATGTAAAATAAAAATATCCAATAAAATGCACATTGGGTCTGAAGATGTTGGGAGGAGTTTCCCCTTTTGTTCTTTTTCCACGAATTAAGTTAGCAGCTTAGAATACATTTTGAAAATGAATATTTTTATTTACATTTAAAAGTGAAATATATAAAAGACTTATACGACTTATTATGCATTAAAATACTTTTCATTTATTATTTTCTATGATTGTGTAGTTATCATTCTAATAAAAGCTGAACACATTTTACGTTGTAAAGTAAAAAATGAATAAAAAAATAACAAAAAAATGCGATAAATAATTAGTGATCATATTCGAAAAGAATGTGTAGAAGTATATCCGCAAGCAAAAGTAAAATAAATGTTTTTTCATGTTATTAAAATGTATTTTATGTATATGAAAGAATATTACTTGTCTTGTTAGGAGTCATTTTACTTTTTTAACATTTAAAATATACTTTCAGTTCTACCTGCTCAATTCAACATTTGAAAATTCTCCATTTATAAACATATCATATTCCAGTGTTTTGAAATATCTTGTAAGTATATATATGTAGCAAATATTTTTAATACTAATATTTTTTGAAAATAACAGAAAATATAATGCAGATTATATAAAAATTGTCTGGTTTTCATTGATTCATTGCTTATTAGTGGCGTACTTAGAAGCAACAGGAGGGCTATTGACAACGAACTTCGTAATTTTAAGACTCGGTCAAGTGACGAGATGACACCCGAATTGGCCCCCACCCCTTCAAACTTCCACACTAGACCAAAGGGAGGACTTGGGACCTCAACCAGATTTAACATGCATCAATCCCGCTACTCGGTGAGTTTTTAGTGGCATCAGAAATCGAACCTATTACTCGACGAAAGCAATGTCGTCCGTTAGTTCGCTACCGCGGCTAAAGTTGTCTCATATAATGAGTATATAAGAGCAGAAACTAAATTAAAAACATAAAAGAATTTTATGAATTTACATTTTTAACCATTTTTTTTTTACAATTTTTTTTATCAACTTCAACACATTTTACTAATACATACTAATACATTGCTTTCTCATCAATTTAGCAGATATGGAACCAGAATACTGCCAGATAACCGAAAACACCATATTACCTTAAAATCACTAAAAATAACATATCTAAACAGCATAACAATATTCTATGATATAAAACTTCATACGGTGTACTCAAACAAAGCGCCGAACACATAAAATAATTAAAATTACAAAAAATTTACTGTTTTGTATTGATAGCTTTATTATTCCGTTGAAGTAGAAGGCATAAGATAAGTTTTATGACTTGTCTGCCTGTGTAGAAACGCCGGATTACTCGCAGGCGGGAAAATATAAGTACCATATTATAGAAAAGCACCGAATATACAATAAACTTTCATTTATTTGAATTTCGTTTTGCTAGCTACCAAATGTAAAAAGCGCCGAAATAATGTATTTGAAAATTAATTTAAGCAAAACTATAGTTACCAAAAATCAGTTTCATTTTCATAAACATTAACAAAAACAGAAATTCATCTAACTTAACTAAATTCACTAAATAAATTTCATTTATACAGTCTCAACTCTAAAAATGACAATGTAGTGTATCTGTTCATTTGGCGCCCCTTTTGGCGCGTATTTCCTCGTCACCGTTTAGCTGGGCATCCACTGAAAGGGGAAGCGAGCCCTTGTCATGAGCCATTGATTAGACACATGAGACCGGTCGCTTAATAAGCGGGTGGGTGCTGCCCTAAGTATAGAGTGCACCCCTCCTTCATGCTCGGCCAATCTCTCCCCGCATGTTGACAGAATTCAATTGCAGCTCTGTTAATAGATTCCCCCATCTATGATGATGATCAGACGACGGTGTGAATTTAAAAGACCCGCTCCATTTGGCCTTGCTGAGAATGCGCGGATGGCACCGCAGCTCCACCCCCGCACCGTTCGACGGCGCTTTTATGGCGGTAGTCACAACATAGAGCGTAAAATATGAGATGGTTGCTTTTCGCACGTTGCGTTGTAAAATATATCTGTATATTATCATAACAAACTTAAATTACTGCAATTAAAACAATAAATATAAGGGAAAATTAGGTTCTAAACATGAAAATAACTTGTATTAAGGTTTTAGGATTATAAGGTCATACCACCATAAAATAAAGTTATTTTTATGTTTAGAATCTAGTTTCTTCCCATAATTATGATACAGTAATTAAATGAAGGAAGGTTTAACGAGGATATTTCGGTAAATTAAAAGGAGCTATTTCACTTATGGTGATGTTAAATTTATAATACCTAAGAAAAAAAAGTTAATTTAATTGTATCTCAATTTCACCTTTCTAGGACATTCTTATATATCAATTAATATCACTATCAAAAAGTTATAATTAAATATCAGGATAGGTTTATAATGGAAATGCAAGTAATATAATATATATTTTTCAAAATGAAAAAGAAAAAAAAAAGATTCGTTACATTAAATAAAGATGGCAATTAACCTTTGTTATTTATTGTATTTACATAGCGTTGTAGCAAGTGTCACATGATAAATTTGAACTTTATTTTTCTTTTCTTATTGAAAAGTTGCATTATAGAAGTTACAATTATTGATAGCGTTACTTAAAAAAATTACCTTAGAATTTCCATCCGAATGCAGTCTAGAAGTGTACACCTTTGGTAAAATTTAAATCATGTATGTAATTTTATTACTATTCAGTTGCCTTTAGTTATTTATATTATTACAAAGTTAATTAGTCGTGAAGTCAGCCTAACTTCGAGTGGTCTCCTTATGAATAGAGACCATATAAAATAGAAAATTTGGCAGATGATTCAAAAACTAGTACAAATTACTATTATTATTACAAAACAATAAGAAAACAGTAAGACAATAAAATTAAAATAAATAGATTTAACTATCAATTAAGGAAGACAAACAAGTCTTAAAGTGAAATGAAGTCTTTAAATTACTAAAAGTATAATACTAAATAAAAATATATAAAACTGCTTAATAAACATGTATATAATCTAATAATAAATTACCTAATATAACAACATAAAATCTAATTATTTTTAATATCCAATAAAAAAAAACCAGTAGTTTAAAAATATTTAATTACTGCAAAGATCATAAACAGGCAAAAGCACCACCAAAACTTACTAAGACTAAAGGAAAAAGAAAAAACAATGAAGTCAAAAATGGATAAAGTAATTCAAAACACCGTCTCATGTTTGAGACTATACATATATACATAAATGTAACGAATTTAAATATTAATTAATAAGTAAAAATGCGAATACAAACTTCTCAGATGTATGAAAAACACTTATGTGCAAAAAAGATTATTTATTCATTTTGCTGAGAGAGAAAGAAGCATTAAATATACATTATCTGCTCCGCCGTCTCGATTACAACAGAACGGCGTTGAAAAGCGAGAATTTTTCTTTACCTTCGCTTTTATAGAAGGGATTCCTCCAGATCACGTGATATGTGATGAAAGGATAACGAGGGATTTCCAAGACGTCTAGTAGGGATTATTTCTGACAGATTTATGATTACACGAAAGTTCATCCAACAGATTTTATAAGCACATGATCGAATAAATAAAAGGATAATTTGGAATTGGATCAGAAAATAGGAATGAGCTCATTAGTTTTGAATGAGAGAATGGGGAAACATAAAAACTTAGAAAATTAAAATTGTTTTTATGAGTGTAAAATCATTACATACACACGTGTATATATGTATGTATGTGTATATATATATATATATATATATGTGTGTGTGTGTGTGTGTATGTGTGTGTGTTTGTATGTATATATATATGTGTGTGTGCATATGTGTATGTGTATCTCTCTCTCTCTGTATATATATATATATATATTCATGAATTTAATGAGAAGTATCTTGTCCTTTCAAACAGCATATTTTGTGATTAATTTGTAAAGTTCTTTGAACTGAAACAATTCCAAACGGCATTATTATTACAAATGAGCTGAAGAATATTGTTTAGAAATTAGAAATAGTTAATGTGTGAATTTGTTAAAATTTATTCAAAGACATCATGGTTATGCGATACTTCTTTAAGTGAAAAGTTAAAAATTGTTGCTGAAATCCATTCTTCTTCGTTGCAGTCTCGATTATCGTGTCTAGAATGCACATTACGGCAGTTGCGTGAGTCATTCTGCTTTTAAATGATAATGCGTGCTATCCACGTCCAGGCAAAGGAAGTTTAGCCGATGGGAATATTTCAGGGAGAAGCAAATCCGAACCTGCAATCAGAGACAGGGATGCGGCTCATTCCGGAGGAGAAACTACTCTGGGCGACCTTTTTTTTGTAGGGTTACCGTTGCCAAAGAACTTCGCCAATATCTTTGAAAACGCTCTTTAGTAATGTATTTATTCTTCTTCCGATATAATGTTTCTTTCTTAAACTGAAAATGCGTATTTCTGATATGGAATTGGCTTAGAGCTGTACTAACAATGATATCACTTTTAAAATGATGACCTAAAGTAGGAATGCCCAAATACAAAAAACACACGGATGGAAAGACATAAAGTTATTCAAGGAAAAATATTTTTTTCTTAAATTTTATTTATATTTATCAAATGTTTTAACAAAAAATGATTAAAGATAAATAATTTAGTTTTGTTAAAAGAATTATACTTTAATTCATCGAATATCTTAAGCCTTAATTGAATTATTCTTCATAGCTAAGACTTCAAATGATTCCATATTTTACTTTTTAGAGCTTTTCGTACCTTTTTTTCTTGCACTGAACAAGTTTTCTAACAAATATATGAGCATTTGTCTGCAAATAATTTGTTGCGTATCATAGTCTAATCAAAATGATTAGTGACTGCTTTTCTGAGCAGAAATGTAGTAGGATAGCTTAAATTTGTTTCAAGTGTTTACATTCCTTTACATATCGATGAGTTAAAATTGTGCTTATTTTCAAGTATTTTGGCAAAATACCAAAAAGTCCCTGCAAAAACTTTAATATTTTTAATTATAAAACAATTAAGGAAAGACATTTAAAAGTGTATTACCAACTTTTATTACAATTTTACATCAAATTCAAGATATGTTTGAGTTATTACAATTTATAGCAAATATTTTTTTTAATTTTCGAAATTCCTTTTAAAGTTAGCAAAAATCTTTTCAAATAACTTGTTTTTCATTAAGATAAAAGTAGTAATTTCGAAATTATAATTGTTTGAAATTAATTTGATTTTCAAAGAAATATTTAAAAGGTATTTATCTTTTGAGGGAAACAACATACAGTGAGTCACTAACAAAACAATGTTGAAAAGATGTGAAGTGGTCGGTAGGCTATGGCCAGGGTAGCTTTGATTCAGAGATACAAAAAAAATTTAATAAAAATTGTTTTGAGCTTCTATTTTTTGCCTTAGAATTATTAGAAACTTGTTTTTTTTCCAAGTCTCGAAAACTGAAACTGGAACTGACTACAAATAGCAAATTTGTCTTACAAGAATTTCAAGCTGTTAAAAAGAAACAACAATAACATTGCCATTGAATATATAGTCTAATGTAGATAAACCAATAACAAAAAAAATCAGAGCTGGTACTTCTCATACAAAGATATTTTATTTTACTTCTTTTCAGCTATACGAATTATAATCAATAAAAACACAACAATTAATAGATTATATATATATAAATTTCCATTACTGATTGATAGTTTTAGTGCTAAATTCTTCTTACATCTTGATCGCTTAAAATCACTTATGCGCAATAATTTTAGACAATTTTTACCTAAAAAAATATTTTTTTTTAATTCATCATAAGTAATTAATTTGATAAAGTCAGAATAACAAGCATTTACTCATAAATTTTTAACTATTTTCAAATTCACTGGGACTTATTATATTCGTAAATTTAAATATCTTAGACCCTGGAGCTTTTTTTCACCCACACAAATCAGATAATCCACGCAAAGAAAAATGTGAGATTTTTCTGAGCCTGAAATAATATAACTCGAAACATCTAAACATAAATATGAAGACGTATCCAATGTATTACAATAGTGCTTTAGAAAAACATTTATTTATATAATAAAAAAAGGATATAACACATTTTTAATACCAACAATATAAAAAATTTTCTACTAAAACACTGAAATATTTCAAAAATGTGCCAAAAGAGCAGTAAATGATTCAAAACGGCAAACTCGTGCCCAACATGGAAGCAGTTGAGAGACACATAATTTGAAAATAAGCTGCATTTTTAGAAGATCACATTTCTTTTTGATATGAGCATCCCCATAATTTAGTGTGGTCGAAAAAGATTCTAAAAGAGTAATTTATTTCAGCAAGATGAAATGTTCAACAAAATGAAAACATAAGATTTTACGAAATTGTGAAAGAGAAAATACTATTTACCTTTTCAGAACTGGAAAGGAGATGAACAGCTCAGATTATTTCTCTATTTCGTTATTTTTGTAAAAAGTTTAGTACGGATGTATATACAATGCATTATTATTTCTTTCTTAGTCTGTTATCAAAATAAGGCTTCAGTTTTATAGAATCAGAGTTGCAATTGAATTCAATTTCAAAACGTTTTTATACAAACTCTGTTATTTTGAATTAGTTAAAAACTTTCAAAATTGCAATAATTCAAAGATTTTGAAAGAAATCTTTGAGTGGATCAGAAATGGAAAAGTCGCAATATAATGAATTATTAGATATTTCAATATATTTCATTTTATTCAATACGATCTTAATAAGCCTGTGACGTCCTTCCTACATTATTTAATACTACTGCCAAGTTTCAGTTTTATTGAAAAATCAATAATTACTAGACTTCAACTTCTTTCTCGAATCTCACTTAACTCGATGATTATGATTTAATACTAAAATCATTGCTTACCAAAAACCCCTTTCTAACTCAAACTTTTCTCACGAACAGCCGATTCTGAATCTTGATACTTTAAAAAAGATTTTCTTCAATCCAAATGATTGACTACGATGCTTTAATAGAACTTATAAATATTTATCAGCCTGTCATTATCATTTACCTCCCTCTCCTTTTAATCCTTTCTATTCCCTCGCTTATATCTCACTACTATCTCTAATTCAATCCAATATTCTTCTCTTCGTCTAATTTACTTAATCTCGTTTATTTTGGTTGGGAATAAATTAAAATTTTATACAATTCAAATTACTATAAAGTCCCTGAGGTTAAAGAAGAGAAAATCGCAAATAGCCCTACGTCACTAGACTATTTTTCCTAGGGCTTACTATTTAAGTGGAATATATTCTTTTGACGTATTCCACTTAATTATACATTATACATATTCTATATAAATGCATAATCATATAAATACATATACTAATAATTTTATTCATGGCTTCAAAACATGAAAAATATTTCATATTAGCATTAAGAGTTTTCAATAATAATATCAATTTTTTATGTTGTAAAATGTCCTTAAAATCTTATTTTTGAGACGTCGAATGATTCTTGAATTTATAGAAAAAATGTCGCTTGTATTTCAGTGTGAGTCATCTATTTTTGTCTTCTTTCCCTCTCTGGTGTTGTTGTTAAACACAAACATCTCATTTTGAAAAATGTAAAATTAGCCTTTAAATTTAGTATCCTGAACTGGGTCTATTGGATCCATTTCTATAATCTATTTCAAGATAGTCATACATTTCAGTTAGATCATCTAGTTTTTAAAATATTTCTCAAACAGATAAAGCTATTAATTTATAACTTTTCAGACTTATAGAATTGTTTTTTTTCTTAACAAAAATAAATAAATATCGAAACGAAACAAGTAATACTAAAAATGAAATAAATATTAATAAAAATAAGATAAAATTAAAAACGGATTTAATAAAATTCAGATAGCATAAACGTAAAAATAAGATAAATAAAAATCAGATAAAATAAAAAGAAAAAAAGAAATAAATTTAAAATATAAAAATAAATAAATTTTCAATAATGATTTGCCTGCGTAAGTCTAATTGAGACTCATATCACTAATATGCATAGAAGTATGTGCATTTAAAAATAAATTTAGTATCTTAGACATTCTGCATTTCAAATAAGGCTCGATAGATATCACGTGATAGAAACATATTTTCTTTATTATTTGGTTTTCAACCTGAGGTATGACTCACGTTTCATATGGATCGAAAAAGAGTAAATCGATCCTTCTTCTTGCAAGTATGGATCTTGAGGGTACAGTTCCAGATTAAAAAGAACATAAGCCAGATGCAATTTCATATTATAATGAAACTAAATGCCTCAAAGTAAATACTCTATTGATAAATTAGCTGCCAAGTACACAGACAAATACGAACTAACAGATGAGCAGTATGTTTATTCTTCAAAATAATTGACTTAGGTGCAATAAAGGCATTTGGTGTGCTTATGCATGTAAAAATTGCTTTACAAAAATGAATCTTCTAAAGGAATTTGGAAAACAGCTGATAGTTAAAGCCCAACGAAAATATTATATTCAGAAAAATATGTATCTTAGTTATCAAAAAAAAAAAAAAAAATGGCAATTGCAGCAAGTGAAAACTAGAAAACATCAGAATGCCTAAAAGAGGAAGGTACAAAGAATGCGGTCCAAGGAGAAATCGAAAAGTGCAAATTAGAATCCTCCATGAAAAGATTTTCTTTATCAAAGACATATAAATGTATCCTGTAAATATTGTGTTACAAAAATGTATTAAAAATAATGGAAGCAAATCATAATAAACTTGTAATTAAAACTTTTTCTTTCTTTCAGAGTTCTTAAGAACTTAAAACCGCTTATACAAAGAAAATATTGGATGGCTAGAGGGGAAGAAAAACAAGAAAAGGAAAGGAGTAGCTATTAAATGTATATTTAATGAACACAAGTGAAATCAAGCTTTTAAAAATATTTTTCATGACCTAGAATAAATGAAAACCACACTGGGCCTGAGCCATACAAACAAATTTAAACATTTTCTACAAGTTAAAAGGTTACAGTTAAATTCTTAAATAAGTTAGATAATAGCATATCAGCTTATAAACGGGATAATATGGTTTTGTAAGGAATATTTGGAATAATTTTTGAAAGCTTATTTCTACAAAAGGTTTTCAGTGCATTTTTCTATTTCATACCACTTCCTCTCCTTCCCTATAATGACAATAAATTTAATTCTATCAAATATATGCAAGACATGTAGCGTGCTTTAACTGCAGATGGTTCTATCTGCATTTGGAAGAAAGATACCTTAATGTATTTCTGAGGCACAAGAGCTTCACTAATTTTTCAATGCTGTTTCATTTAATTCACAATCATAAGTTTTATAAGTTTACGAAGAAGAACATGAAATACATCCAAATATATCCAAAAATCAATATTTACGTTGGAATTATGTATGGAAGACAAAAAAACCTAGCAGATTTTATACAGTTACATAGATGTTATTTAATAAGTAATATATATAATAATTCATTGTATGTTAAATCATTTTAAAAATAATGGGAATTCTTACATATAAATACCAATTTTAAGAAAATGACCATTTGTAGGATATTATTACCTCAAGTAGTTTTTATTTATGTAAATTCAATACCGTATGGCAATAAATAGCTTTGAATTGTTTATCAATAAGAAAATTATATTAACTTATATTAAATTCTGTTTACTAAAACATGTATAATTATTATTATAATACATATTTTAAGAAAGCTGCACCAGTTATATTATTAAAATATAAAAATACTATTCAGTATTTTGTTAAAATTTATATAAACTCAGAGATAATTTTTCAACCTTTTTTTTTTTTTTTTTTTTTTTTTTATCATTTCGCGTTATCCCAGAAAATTAAAATGCAAATAATATTCAAAAATATACCAACTGATTCTGTTTAACAGACATTTACATTCTTGTTATTTTCCCGCAATATAAGACAGACAATATGTCTTATTTTGAGGGGGAAATAACAAGAATGTAGAGGTCTGTTGTATAATGTATTCCTTCCATTTCATATAAATAAAACCCACTTATGAATTAACAAATCTATTTCGCGTCTGCATAACAAATCAAATCTTAAGTAATTAACAAAACTAGGTTATCAATTAATTCATATTTATTAAGACAATAATATTTCATGTGGAAAACCATAATTCATTTTACAATAAAATTAAATTCTCGTCTCTTACCCACTGCTTTTAAGGATATGCTTTGTCCGTTGGAGCCTAGTCATAATCGATTTATTAAGCATAACATTCTTGAAAGAATGAATGGCTAAATGCATTCTCTGCAAGACCCGGTAACTAAGTAATAAGATTCGCTTTTCGAATCAACGCATAGGTTTTTTAAAAGGGTTTTTTTTTATCTTTCAAGGGGAAAAGGGGAAAAAAACGACAGCAGGATGATTTTTTATCGACATTACTCTACGCTTTTATTTGGTTTGTTCTTTTTTCTTATATCTTTTTAGAAAGTATACCCATTAGCTCTCGAGGGTTTAAGGATTAAAGATGACATTAACTATTGGGACAAGCATCGAAGCACCTCTAATTTTCCATTCTTTTGTCGTCTCTTACACTTTTTCTATCTTTTCTTTTTAATCTTCCATTGCTCTTATAATCACTTCCCTACCCCCTTCTCCCCGTTTCTTTCTTAGCTCAAATACTTTTTCCCTTCGCGTCCAAACGGGTCCGTATACAAATTATGAGAATTTAATTTTCGCTGCATCTTATTTACTGTACTTCTTTTGTGATTCTTCTGGAGTTTTCGATAATTAATAGCTTTTTTAAAAATTTTATCTTACAGCACAATTGAACTTAAGAGTCAAAATTCCTCGGCGTATTTAGATTATGATTATCCAAAAAGTTTACGTATGCAGAAACAATATATATATATATATATATATATAATTTATTATAATTTGTAAGAAATGATAAATATTAATATTTTTAAATCATTTATATTCTGTTCTCTAAAAAAATTTAAAATTTAATGAGAGAGTTAAACTTGATATTTTTATAGCATATCTTTTTTCCAAAATCAAATTTTTGACTTTATTCTGGTTATTTCAAAGATAATACTGAGCTCGATTTTTATTTTAAACATTATTAGCTGTTTTTTGTAGCATTTTTATGATCTTCTTGTAAATTTTTCATTATAAATCACTCGCTTGAAGGATCCTTTATTTGAAATTAAGTGTTAATAACGACCTATTTGGAGAATATTGGGTATTATTACATGTGGAATCCAACAAGGCTCTCACAAATCTTGCATTATGTTAAGCTTAGACTTGGATCATTTTGGCATTGGATTGATTTGTTTTTCAACTGTTTACTTCAGCCTTATTGAAAAGACTGTTTAATACAATCAGTACTCTTCATAATTTAGAACCACACGTAGATGACGAGATCAATACATGAGTCGGCATACCCTTTTCACTTTCAAAACGTAAGGTCTTTGGAATGGTACATTCAGATTTTGCTACGCATCAATTACAAGTCGGTTAATGTAATAAGTTTTCAGATTTTTTGAGCCATAGAGATCCGGATACGAATTTAGATGTCATCTTACTTAACCATAGTTCAAAATGACGCATTCGCTATCGATGATTCGTTCTAAATTGCTATTTCAATACAATTTTAATAAAACTGAATCAATATAAATTCATGATTAATTTTTAGTATTGACTAATGCCAAGTTTTAATTCACTGCTTATTTTTCTTTTAATTAAAACATCACAGGTAAATTTAAACATCATTGGAAATTCGCAATAATTTAATTCAATTCGAATCTATTCATGGATATAAGAAAAACATCAAATCTAGTGAAAAACAATTACTCACTATGAAGAAATTAAAATAATATCAAAACATTCAAGGTTGTTCAGTACATCTATCATATAAATTACGTCAGAGTAGATATTTCTGATTTCCTGAAGTTATAATTCTACAGCTGACAATCAAACAATAGAATTTTGCTAACTAATTATGAATGAACAAAAATACGAAAGTTTACAAGAGAATAGAAACTGTTCGCAACTTTGAACAGTTTCTATTACAAACATAAATAAATTAAAACCTCTTTGGACAAATTAAAATAAAATAAGGCTTTTAAGTTCTAGAAATTATAAATATTCAATGATACACAAGCTACCACAAGGAAGATAACTAACCATGATTCTTTTTTGGGGGAAGTGAGGCTACTTAAAAAAAAAATCTGCTTCTACTGCGAATATTAAAGAACTGAAACCGTGAATAATGGCAGCAATCCATACTGTCACACTGAACATGCTAAAAAATATGATATGACTTCGATTATCGATTGGATATCGTTCGTGCGTTTTATAGTAATCCCAAGGATCACCGATAATTTTATATAATTTGCAATGTTATATATTGATGCCTGTTAACATGTTTTTGTTTTGAGAAAATGACGTCAACGAAAATGCGTGGGTATAAATTAAATCATACGTGGTGTTAGGTTCAAAAGATTGACATCATAATACAATTATAATTGTAATAATAATTACATTTAGTTTGCTCAAGCTTTATTTTCATTTCTGAGGTATATTTAATTTCACATTTTATCGTCTGATTTTATTTTGATAACTGAATAGAATATCATCGTCTACTTTAATTAATTTATCGATTGTTTTTATTTTAGTAATTAATTTAATGATCGATTTGTATTGTCTGTTTTTATTCTTTTTTTGTTGTTAACATTGGCAGCGTTTTTTGAACATTGAAATATTTTGCTTGTGAAAATAAAGAATGCATTAGAAATTTCAAGATGATATTTTCTTTCCTTGATTATAATTGCTTCTGTGGAACCTGGTGCTTGGAAGTACTCTTACTTCACGCTAATTAATATTCATTTCAAATAATTCTAGTTTTTCGAGAGCTTAACAGGAAAAAAAGCCTTAGTACATGTTAAAATGAAATTAGCAAACCAATTTCAATATTTTGTTTATTTATTTTTTATTTTAATTTTCCCAAAAAGTTTGTAACTTCTTTAGTATTGTAATTGTAGTTGTTCATAACTGGGATATTCTTTTCTAAATACTCTGTATATTGATGAAAATTAAACGATTTCTTCTACGACATCTGAATACATTTAAAAGATTATACGTTTCTGGACCAATTGTTATTATTATTTTAAAAAAATATTTTGAAATTTCATTGAATTTGTACAGCATTCTAGAATAAATATTTTATATATTTTTAGCATTGTTAATTTGTACGTCTAGTCTAGATTTTAATTTCTTTAGAGTGAATAGCTAGAAGTAAGGGCCGAACAACTCAAGCATTCCTATCGTTCCATATTCGTTACATTCCTCACCTGTGAAAGGACACGACTAAATCTCCACACCTAGAAGGAGAAAAAAAGCGAGCATTTTTCACTCCCCTACGTGTGCGGCATCCCTATCGTTACGTAAATGTAGCGAAAAACTAGTCTGTCATGCACGGCTCGCGACTGTGACTCTCAAATAGATAGTATGAGTCCACTCCCGCTGAGAGAGAAATGCTCTAAAAAACCAGATAGATGAATTGCTCGGCAATCGACCCCGGATATGGTATCACTTATGCTTTTTCTTTTTAGTTTCTCTCATTCTCACTTATTCCATTATTTTTTTTTATCAAATACAAAAGATGTATTTCAAGCCATAATAGAGGACTCTGATAGCTCCTAATGTGAAATATTGTGTGACATTTTTTTTTTTTTCTAAGAAAGGCATTGCTTCGGGAGAATCGATTCAGAGAAAGTCTCAGAGGTGGATGTGAAAAATTTATTGATTTATTTGGTTTATTTCTTTTAAAAAATATGCTGTGGTGATAAATTATAATACGTGTCACAGTTTTGTTGATTTAATAAAATGGGAAAATAGCGCCTTGCATACGATGTACGAACGAAAAGATCATGATTAGAATAATTTATCGTGTGTTACGTTTCTTCTCTTCAGAGTTTGAGCGTATTTTAAATTCGCTAAGGCAGTAATCGTATACTGATAAATAATAAATTCAGATCTTGAAAAATGTAATGCATTGTTTATTTTGATTTCAATGAATCAATTTATTCCATCTTGGAAAATGTTCTATATTTTATTTCTCTCTTATTTTATTCCAAATAAAGTTTTAGATTATAACGCTAAAATACACACACACAACTATTTTTTTTTTTTCAATATTCGTATAATTTAAGATCACAATATGATAGAAGTGAAACCAATAGAAAAATACAAACAATTACTATTATTTTAATATAATTATTATCACTGTTCTCTGTGAGTTTCAACTTCGTTCCTTAACATTAAATAAAGAAAACCGTAATTGACATTAATTTTGCCAGCAATTCTATATTAATAGCTTATTAATATAGTTGGCCACATTCTAAACTTATATTCCAAATCAGATTGATATCAGAACATGAAGATTAATCATTTCGTAGAACATTAATTTCAGAAATACACAATAATGAAATTGTTCAAATTTTTGCGCATAAAAAAGTTTTTCATTTATGACTAGCCTATTTTATACAATTATGAAACCTGTTTTACCGACATTCTACGGCTTTTGAATCAAATTAGTATCTAGAATATATGAGAACAAAAGTGAATTAAACGCATAATACACACACACAAACACAAGCAAACACACACACAAACATATATATATATATATATATATATACAGAGTGATCAATTTAAAGAAGTACCCGTTTGTTTTTTGTATTATCTACATCTATAATATATGTAGCAAGACTTTCAACATCATTACTTATTTAACATGTCTATATTTAATATGCGGGTATCATTATTTTCCGTTTCAAAATGTAAAAACTCGTTTTTTAAACAAAAATTCTTTTGAACTTTATTTGTAATTTTTAATCCGATTTTGCGCAAAAGATTTGAGTAAATCGTCGGCTTTTTGAAGAAATATCGTCAATAACACCAACAATGTTGCTAAATTTGTCGTAAAACTTAGTTCGATGTTTTCATGTTTGCATTCAAAATGGTGTCGAACATTTTCAACATTAGCTGTAAGGTATGAAAATGTAAAAATTTGAATTAAATTACGTTTTTCAAAATAAAATTATCACAGGATTAAGTAACATTGTGCGTCTCCATTTTTTTTTTCTGTTTCACATCACAAATAAAGTTGTAACAGTCCAACAGTGTTGGAAATTGTATCCCATTCTTAAGCAAGATTCAAACAATAATACTTCAGTGTTACAATAGTTGCCACATCCGTCAGGGTTAAGGGTAATAAGAAAAATCAACGATTACTCTTTTAAATTGATCACCCAGTATATATATATATATATATCTGTGTGTGTGTGTGTGTGTGTAAATAAAATGCAAATAGTAGATTGGGCGACATATAACAATCTAAGAATATAGGAAACTATAGAAAAACAATTAAGAGGGGAAAAAACTAAATATTTGTGAAAATCATTAATAATCAAATTAATACTTGTGTAATTCAAATAAAAAATTAAGATGTTTATAATTTCTAAGTTTGAAACTTTCTTCTCCTGTGAAGAAAATTAAATGCATAAAATACTAAGGTTCTGATTCTGAGTAATTCTTTATAAGCATGTTCAATTATTTGTTTCTATTTAAATGAAAATTTGTTATTTCCTTAAAAGTTACCGAACGTTTATAAAAAATAGTGCTGATCATTTCGTTAATCATTATTAACATTTAAAAACTTTTTCGCTAACAATTTAAAAAAACCTATCAGCATAAATGCTTTTTTGCTGTTACAAGAACACGTATAATAATTAGGAATTCTTCTGGTTGAATAGCATTTTAATATAAGTACACTTGTTCGCACGTGATTGCTTTGAGAAAGTCAAATGATATCTGAAGTTGAATAACAATGAACCCTTTGCAAAAACATGCAGTAATTGAGATTTTGTATCGTTTTCTAATTCAGTTTAATGAAATGTAGATTAAAAAATGAGATACATGATCGATACGTATGATTATTTTCAGTTCTTTCGCAACTGTTACAGCTTATTTTGAATTACTAAATAGAAAAATGTTTAATAAATTTCAAATAATTCTCTTCGTGTCATAACAATTAAATAGAATATGTTGTTATTAAGGAAACAAGAAATTTATCAATACAAGTTTTAATCTATTTTTTTAATTAAAAAAAATGGAGACTGGTAACAGGTTTATGCATGGATTGAGCATATCAATTCAGAGTTTTGCCTTGTCGGATAATGCAAACCAAGCTTATTTTGATTTCTCGACAAAACTACGTAGGGGGAAAAATTAATATTTGAAAGTAATAAATTCACTCAATACCGTTTATGACCCTAGCATGGAATGGTTGCAGCTCATGCTCCTTTGATTCACTTATTATTAATATTTCACAAGAAACGAAACGAGGTTTACTGGTGTGGATTTTCTAATTTTGAACTTTGGTCAAGTGACGAGGACGACACCTGACTGGCACCTCACTCACAAAATGTGCACACTATATGAGTAGGACGACTTGAAACCTTGAAAGATTTAATTTGCATCAGTTCCGCTACACTGTGGTTCTTCCGTGACTTCAGGACTCGAAACTGACAACGACGGCCGCGAGTGCGCGACCATACCACTAAGCTACCGTGGCCACAAGCGGTTGCTCCATAGAATAAAGGGAACTTAGTCCCAAAACCCATCCATAAAATGGTGGGAAAGTTAGGAAAGTGAGGAAGAAATTCATGTGCCTTCTTCGTTACTTCACCATGGTTTATATTTGATGAGTCAGTCATTTACAGGTCTTAATTCAAACTAATTAACCAAACAAATTAAATCACCTTCATGTAAGTGTGTTCAGATAAGAAATTTAGAACTTACTGTAAATTTACATCTAATGTGTAATATTAAAATAATCTCAAAGACATCATGAAAATAGGCGTCATTTCACCATATCTCATTACTATTTTTAACAATATTACATTTTTACGTTCTAAAATACGAATCAATCATATAACAGTTTACAATACTTATTGGTTAATTTCACGTGATGTGAAGTATAATTAAAAAAATGATGATGTTTAATTATATTTCATATTGTGTGTATTATGTAATCATAATACAAGGTGTATACAAAAGAATACACCAAATTCGAAGAACTGCAATTGAAAAATTAAAAAAAGTTGCAACTTTTCGGGTCAAATTTAATTAAAAATAATACTTGAAAAATTGTAAAAAAGTTCAATGTTGCCACCGCGCTCAATAAAATATCCAAACGGTAATTGAACTTTTTCCACACTGATCTGGCCTCTTACACTCATAAATTCCCCGTTTCGCAAATGTGAGAATTTTGAGTCCTGACAGATTTAACATGCCTACATTCAAATATTCGGTGGAATGTAGACGTCCAAAAAACTATGATTTTATTCAATGTGAATTTCATCAGCATAAATGAAATGTTGTTATAGATTTAACTTAAAAGAAAAAAAAATTCATTTTTTTCATATTATTATTTATCTTTTTCCATATATTAACATTGTCAAACAACATCTGTCACAAACTTCTTAGTTGTTATAATTTATTACTTCGGTACATGTAATCCTACAAACCTTTTAACATCAAAAAGACATTTCAAATTTATTGAATTGAACATACATTGAACTTGTGTTCCTTGGTCAGTTTTCAAAGAGGTGAATTCCAAACCGATAGGGAATATCTCTTTCGACCAATCAGATTCCTTGCTCTCGGATTCATCGAGTCGAGGGAAAATTTTCTCTATTCCTAAATTTCTTTCAAAATCAGACTCCAAGTTATTGCTCCCTGACTTGTCAACTGAAATAGCTCCCACCTTCCTCCTCTACAATCTTGCCAGTTGCTAGAGCAAAACTCTTCTGGATTAAACAAAAACTTAACAGGATTCTGCAATAATACTAAATTCTCAGTAATTTAATCTGCTCTCAAACTTTAAACGAGGATTCATTCTCCGTGTTATAAACGAGCACATCAATGTTGAAGTCCACTTTGAAATAAACAATGTAGAGAACTAAAGCTTAAATTCACTCACCAAAAGCAATGCGAGCATTTTAATAAAATAAATTTTAAAATATAATATTTTAATTTAATTTCTAAAGTTAATTTTGTATTTATTTTACTGTTAATTTTAAATTACTCCTGGGGATGTGTATTTCCATTGTTCAATCACCCTTTAAATGTTCAGCCCAGGTCAAGAATAAAAACCCAGAAAGGTTAGGAATCCCAAGAAAATAAATGCGTCTTCTTTTCAAAGGGGTGGTCGCTTTCCTTCCCTTTTATCTTTAATCAAATCGATGTTCCCTTTTACGTAGAAGCGCTATCTTATATTCTTGGAATAAGCTATTGTGAATGACTAATTAAGCATACGTAAACAGACGTCAACTGATAATACTGAACAGTCTGTGGGTACCTTATTTGTACTGACGTAGACGTAGGTGGTCAGACTTGTAGGAGACGAAGGAGGGTATAGTTGTAGTGTCTGACGTCTTAAAAGGATTCATAAAGGGATCTTTTGTTGTTATTGTGAAGGTTATATTTATGTTTTTAAGGAATTTTGTTGAAAAAAAAAAAGGCATTTGTGTAACGAAAGGCTACATCGTTTGAAACTGCATTTTAAAAACTTAATCAGAGTTATTTGTATATTTATTAGTTTTGTTATTTGTGTATTTCTAGTGAAACTCGTAAAATTTTTGTTTAACCAGATAAATGTAATGCAACTTGCATAATATTTTTGAAAGAATACACAGATGCAAGTTAATTTTATTACGAAATTTTATATTTTTGTCAACATAAAATGGCTTAAGAATACTACAATATAACCGAATTTAAAACAAACCAAATACTTACACATACAAAAAGATAATTAAAAAGTTCCAACGTAAGGATTGAAAGAAATAAGTTATACATTTTGATAAAATAACTGATAACAATTAGAAAACGTGATACTCACTAAGTTGAAATCCATACAATAGGAAAACATTAGTTAGCTATAAAAAATAAATGTTTTCAAATTAAAATTTCGTGATTTTTGGAATTTAAAAATTTTAATCATAAAATTTTTATAGCCTTCTTGATAAAAATGAATCAACATTGAAGTTTGTTAGTTATTTTTTAATTAAATAAATTAACCAATATGTTTTTATGATTATAGTTTTCTAAAAAGAGATTCAGAAATATTTTGAATGATGTTTATAATTCTTTTTTATATTAGAAAATTCTCATCTGTTTAAAAAACTCTTCTAGATTTTGTAACTATAATTAAATATTCTGTTCAAAAAGGCTCTGACGTGTTTCTCATCAATACTGATATTAGTAATTAAGCTGGAAAATGAAATGTTACAAGTGTGCGTTATATTATTTTAGCCAGCCAACAGTTATTTTTCATTAAAGAATTTCTATTTAATTACCTCTTTTGTACATTTACAAACAAGGGCATTTTATGACCAATTAAAACACACAAATTTGTTTTCCAATTTATTTCCAATTAAGTATTAAGTAACTAAAAATAATTTATTTCCCTTTTATCATTAATCAGATCTATGATTCCCTTTTACACAGAAGCGCTATCTTACACTATAGGAATAAGCTATTGTGAAGGAATATTTAAGCATTCATAAATAGACGTTAACTAATTATACCGAACTGTGTATATTGTAAATATGTCTCAATTAAATTTTAAAATTCTCTTGTATGAGTAAATGTTTAATTTGTTTATGTAAAGTATTTTTTTAAGAAAAATTATCAAACGATATTTTTAACTTAAAGAATTCAAACTAATTTAAATTTAAATAATCGAGTCCCTTTCTTGGTATAGTAAAACTTTTTCACCAAAAAAAAAAAAAAAAAAAAAAAACTCTCGTGTAACGAGAGTTTCTCTACATAGCCTATAGAATAATAATTCTCAAATTAACAATTGAATATTAAAAAGGAGCATGAAACTGTCGTTCAAAATTACCTAAAAAATGACATGTCATTCATCCTCGTTCAAAGACCTTTTATTTACTTATCACTGTTATCGTAATAAATATCTCTTCAGCTCAGGTATACCAAAGCAGTACTTCTTCCCTTCCACTTCACATTCACAAAAGAATCTTTCTTGTAACTGCAGACGAAACCTGAGACAAATTTGACCCGTATATACCTACCTCTTCAAGCAACTTCTCCAGAACAACAGTGTATAGTAGGCCAAGTAAAAAGAGACGATCTCCCTTCTCGAAAAACGCGACGAAAAAACTGTATCCCCATTCCAAAGACTTTTCTGAAACGAAAAGAATAGCTGTTTTGAAGAGATACTTGAAGGGGAAAAAAATTTACGAGAGGAAGGTTAAAAAAATGGCGAACATTGTATCCAGCTTGTGGCTTCTCGTTCAACAATGAGAAAGATGGGTAAGTATCAACTGAAGTCAATGATGTAGAATAATCGGTTTTCTTTCAAAGCCTTTAGCCGATTTTCTGGGGTTGTTGCAATAGTTGTCCTCTCTGCAGCATTGTTCCAGCGGGGGTCTTCTTTCCGCTTGTTCGATGTCCAATGGGGTGTGTGCGCCCGATAGAATGCCTCATTACTCTTGTATGGGATCGTCTGTAAGGTCTGACTTGTGGTTTTACCTACAGCAGAGAGGGGGAAGAAAAATTGTTCTGAAAATAACCTCGAATTGGTTCGGAGGCGGGGGATTAAATATCTATTTAAAAATATGCTAAATATCTGTTTAATATTTGAAAGATACATCCCGGATATAGTTGATTCTGATATAAATTTCAAAATCAACATATTTTTGCGATCAGAATAATAATAATTTATGACGTTTTTAATGTACAAGAACAAAGTGAAATTTTTTAATAACTCTACAATTTAATGTATAGATAAGTACTAACGTCTTATACTTTAAAGTTGTCTACAGTGTGGATTTTGGAGATGTACTATCATTTTTGTTTTTGTTCTGATCGGAGAGAAGCAAGAAAGGAAAAGAAAGAAAGAAAACTCATCACTTTGTTTAAAATAAATCAGACTGGTGATCAAAGAATGTAAAAATAAATATTATCTAAATGATCTCATTTACATTAAAGAACTCATATTTTAATTTTAAAATTTCCTAACAACTTACTTATAACAGCAACAAAAATTGCTATATCAAATATCAATTTTATTAAGAGATGTCGAAGCAAAGATTTAAAATAATCCCTTACAAATAGATAATGCCATAATATAAACTAAGCAATCTTTAACGATTCTTTTGATAGAATTATACTCTGTTACTTGCTTTGTATCTATAATATTTACTCCTTGTTATGTAGAAAATAAAGTTTATTTGTATGTATTAAATAACATAACTCGATATAAAATGTCTGAAATTGTATTATATTACTAACTACAATTTAAATATACAGATAAATTTTGTGGGATTTTTCCACGAAATTCTATTCGTTTCATTTCGGGATTTCACTTAAACTTTTTCTTTGGTATTTTAAGAATTTCAATAGGAAAAACCTTAGAATGCATAACTTTGAACTGTGCAGTGTATTTGAAGAAGATAAATATGATCCATTTTTCTTATGCTTTCATCATATACATATATATATTAACTGTTGTGAATAGATTTAAGTTATCCGTACACCTTCGGAGAGAATTTTTGAAATACATTGATATTTGCTATCAAAATATTTTTAATGCTAAAATATAACCTAAAACTATAAAAAACATATTTGATAATCTGCTTTTAATTAAAAAAAAGTTGTAGTGGAAAACATGGTGTAAATAGTACATAAATTGATTATAAGAATAACTCTCATAACTCAAAAACATTATTATTCTGTTAATTTTATCTTATTCATCATAAAATTTTTGGGGCTGGTACTACTTTCATGATGAAAATCATATTACTATAATTTTTATCGTGTTTCGAGTCAATGAAAAAAAAAAGTTAAAATAATACATGATTTATACCTTTGTTACTAAAAACATATCAATTTTACAACCATGAAAGTAGTAAGGGTTCTTAAAAACTATGTAAGGAAGAAACTTGAAAAATTTAAATTAATTTGGTTCATAACTTTTTCGGATATCTATGTTGCCATTTGTGAATATGTCGAGAAAACTCATTTTGAGAAAAATCAGAAACAAACTTTCAAATGCAATTAAAAATTAGCTACCGAATAAAATTCAAATCCCTTTAACCTAAGTTCGCTCTAAATAAGGTATAAGTAAAATTCAAACACTATTAGAATGAAAAAAGTTTTAATTTTAAGCTGACATTAAAATTAGAAAATCGAAAATTTTGACAAAAATGAAGTTTTAAAGGTGTACGGATACCTTAACGTATTATTATTTTTAAGCTTGATTTCTTATTTATGGTTATTTAATGAATGTTTATTATCATACAAACAGCTGCATTTTATCTTATTCCTGTAACAATATAAGACCTAATTTTCTTCAACTGTCCTGATGGGTATTTCCTGGATACTTCTTAATTTAAACAACTCAATTTCGTAAATTATTCAATTATGATAAGCAACGTTCTTATATAAGAGAGGAAGAGGAAAGGAGAGATGGAATATATAGAAAAGAATAATGATAAAATTATGGTAAGGGCGTTAGTTTGATGTGCGTTGAAGTCTTGTGCGTGTATAGCTAATTTGATAAAATTAGGATTCAACGTTATTGGAACAACTGAATACTTGAAAGAGATTCTTGCATCGTATTTCGGTAAGCTCATTCTTTGATAGATTAAAAATTTGTTAGTATTCACGGATAGGGACTTAGGGAGAGAGCATCTCCTCCATAAGAGACATTAAACTGTTTGAGAGCATATACCTATTACAGGATTAATAAAAACCACTTTGGAAGATCATTGACTATTTTAATTACTTAGTCTGTGGGGCTTGAACTTAAGTTAAGATTTAGAACTCTGATTAGAGCAAATTTTAAGATAACAAACAATCCGGGTAATAAGATTCCGTCACAAAACTGTCGAACATTATTCACGGCTCAATATAATACTAGTTCTTATTTACTTGTTCAGTTTCAAACATCTTTTGGAGCTAAATGTTCTATTGCAATATCCAGGAAATCGGTTAAGAACTCGTTTGCTTACTAAACAACTTGCATTTTGAATACATTATGGAACCATTGGGATGTCCAGGATTCACTACCTAGTATTTGTTACATATTAATTCACTAAAGATTCACGCATGGAAGATTCAAACCCATATTGCGTCCACTGCAAAATATAATCAGAAATGAATATTTATTAAACGGTTTTTAAAAGGCAGTCTAGGGTCCGGAACTAATTCAACATCAATAGCAATGTATGAACAGGATTAATCTTATAGTTCAAACCCTCCAATCTCTCTTTCTCTTACTACTCCGTTACTTATGACACCTCCAACCTAATATCCGCTCTCCGATTAATCTTATTCATCACACTTCACTTCATCGATTCTAATTTACGTAAATCATGGTTCATTCACGAGACGAGGCTCTGAAATTAAATAACATCTTACGAAATCTCTAAGAGGTTAGTTGAAAGAAAATAGGCTTGATAACCGTTATAGTTAATCTTTGAACTTGAATAAAATTTTCAGTATAATTTTAGCAAAAAATTTTTAAGAATTTCTTATACAATAGTAGGTTTATATATTTTATTTTAAATTATGATCACATTTAGATCTTGTTTAACGCTTAAGATACATTCCTGGACGACAGAGCCCTGAAAATAAAGTTTGAAATTGAAAAATGTTGAATAGCTCACACACAAACATTTTAACACATAGTAAACAGTGAAAAGGAATACCTATCCATAGATAAGTAAATTTTACTTTAATTTCAAGTAATATTTACATTAATCTACATAATATGCTACATATCACAGAAACATGCTTACAAATATGATATAACATTTTGGTCCTGGCTTTGTTTTACCCTATGACAAGAATTGATAGAGTTTTTCATTAATTTATTTTTTTACGTTTGCCCGAAAAGAATAAAGATATTAGCGCTTCCAATTTACGAAACGAATACATGTAAATGCGAATACTTGCCTTGTTATGTGTTTTTCTGCACACTTATAAGAATTGTGTATCATACATAAAGATATTTACATATTCGCAAGTATTATCGAATTATTATACATATATGTAGTATTCATTCTCTTCCCTGTTTAATTTTTTCGATACATGAGTTAATATAATAAATTAATTTATTATAAAACTAAGAAACTTGGTGAACGTAAGAAAAATACTAAGTGAAATTTAGCAAAACAAAATGACTGCGTTATTCAGAATCAGTGCTAAACGAAAAAGAGATAAACAAGATGTTACACTGTTTATGCAATTATTTCTGAAAATAATGTATAATTAATAAGTGTTAATAAATCCCCACTATTTGGTACAAATGCTTGTACAATTTTAAGATTTGATGCCTCACTTTTTAATAATATACATCACCCATTGCTTTGAACGTAGCATTTTATTAACAAGTGCTAACGTGTTGTTTTTCAAGAAAATGACTTCAACAAAATTGCGAGGCCATAAAATGAAGGATATATGGTGTTGGGTTCAAAAGCTTGACATTATAACACATTATGATTGTAATTATTACATTCAGTATGTTCAGTTTGCTTAAGGTATATTTACATTACTAGAATATATATTTCTTAAAATAGATTATTATTATCTACTTTAATAATGTATCGTATGCTTTTATTTTAATATTTAATTAATAATCGACTTTTATGGCAAAATCATCTGTTTTTATTCTTTTTGTTGTTAGCGCAGGCAACTTTTTTGCACATATTTTTCATGTGAAAATAAAAATGCATTAGTAATCTGAAAACAATATTGTGTTTTCTTGACAGAAATTGCTTATTTGGAGTCTGGGGCTTGGAAGTGCGCTTATAAATATTCATTTTGAAAAATTATACTTTTACGAGAACTTAACAAAAAAAGAAGGGGAAAAAACGTTAGCGCATGAAAAAATGTGATTAGCAAAACCATTTTTATTTATTCTTTATTTGTTTTTGTGCACACAAAATTATCATATTAAAAATAAGTTTTACATTGAAGCTAAGAAGTAATAAAGTCACGCATTAATTTACATGACACAAGTTGAAAGTTTTTCTTTTGAGATCCAAGAAGATTTCATCTAAAAAAAATTCATTCGAATAGAACAGTCCCCACTATTGAATCATTGTCTTTTAAACTTTCGAGTGACAAAAGAATTGAAAAAAGATAAGAGAAAAGATACTCCGCTAATAAGAATAGTAAATTGTTACGGCGATACACAAAATTACTCCAACAGAAAATAGCCATACATTGAGCAAATGACACGAACACCACTTTTATAATGCTATCAGACACACCGAGAACTCAACTTGATGAAGTGCTGAAGATTAATTGAGTTTTTTACCCTGACGCGATATTTTTATTTATTTTGTTCTTTTTCTCCGCCCCTCCCACTTTCAGCGCATGAAAGTGGATTCTGAAGGGGCACGTCGCTTCAAAAGCCGTTTGGTTCCCCCCCTTCTCCAAGTTTCTTTTGAAGCGTTTCAATCATTCATAGTCATCTTGGCAACAATAACGAAATTACGCCGAATCAAGAGCTGATATGTGACGTGCCCGTACAGTTGAAAAAACATGCGACTTGGAAGATGCTTTGACACAGTGTGATGATGAAATATGACTGAAGAGAGGTGTAGAAAAAAAAATGTGTGAAGTTGAAGATCTATGGGTAGTGATGACTTTCACAAACTCATACGATCTTTTAAATGAATAGAGTTCGGTAAATTAAAATTCAAAAGAAAGAAGAGAAGTAGATAGATCGAGTAATATAGATTCTTAGAAATGGACACGCAAATGGGAAAAAGAAAAGTTTCTTTTAATAAGTTGTATGAATTGAAACAAATTAATTTAGATGTCATGGTATCTGTTCAATTCGAGTTTTGTTGTAATAATATAGAGATATTTGTTACGAGATGTTTACATTACTTACATAAAGAGTACTATATTTTTCATGGGAGATTGAAATTTGCATTGATAAGAACATTTTCTATTCATTCCGAGTTGTTTTAAATGTTGTATTAGCCTGTTATTCCATAATATAAATTATATCAATTATATATTTTAAACGAAGGAAATTTAATTAGGGTGTTAATAAATTTAACTGATATCACAAAACTAAGATACTTAATTTTCTTTCCAAATTATTTTTAGTAAATTAAAGTGCTTGTAAAAGTGTAACATACTTTAGAAATAAAAAGTGTTGACTCTTTTTGCATTAAATTTCTTACGGATTATTGTGTTTTGGATATGCCTAAGTCATTATTAGTTGAAAAATAAGTTTATACTGAAAAGGTGAAAACATAGCTGGATCCGTTTTTCTCATAATATTTTCAAGCTGATGGAATTCTCAACTAATTTTATATCATAATATTTTTCTCTCGCTTCATTGCATAAAGCTAGAATTCTAGATTGTTGGTCATAAATAAATATTTTTAAGCATTTATAATGTATTTCTTATTAATAAAAGTTAAAATTAATTTATTTTCAATATTGCTTAAATTATAATTTACTGGTAGTTGTGCTAACAATTAAATGTATGTTTTCTAACTTTAAAATGGAGAAATTCGTGATATTTACTATATCTATCACACATTAATATATCTTCAATTGTTATTTAGTCTCTTGATAAAGTATAATGTTTATAAATTTTTAAAAATAAAATTTTTTGAATTCATTCTTTTTATTTGAAGTTCTTACATGTAATAAAGGACAAATTAAATGGTAATGAAATATAAATTATGACTGAAAAAATATGTTTTTAAATTACAATCATTTCAAATTAAGTTAATCGAAATCTTATTTTCGTTCTAAAATATTATTTTAATAATTTTCTGAAAAACACCAGTAATTTTTTCAGTTAAAATAAACTATTGTAGTTCCAAATATTGCCGCTTATGACTTTTAATTATACTTATGATAACTACTTGTTATATTATTATTATCCAACCGTTATCTAATATTATTTCATTCGTGTGAAGAAACTCTTTAAAAGGATATACTTTTTCCAAAAATAAGAATTTAATTGCATTATTTGCATTTTCTCTCATATTTCTTATTAATCAATAAGGAATGAATAAAGAAGCATGATGTTATGAATTATTTTAAATATCTCAAATTTGTAGATCCAAAAATCACGATTTGTTGTTTGTTTTTGTTATTGATGTGTAATATGTGTAGTTCGAAAAAAACATAATTCATAAACATGCTACAGTATGATGGCAAATTATATTATTATTTATATTTTGTGTTTACATGTAGAGGACTGAAAATTATAGTTAAGCATATTGTGCTTCCATAATAATTTACTTAGTATTCAGTCATTACGTACTAGAATTCAGTATCAATTAACGTTTTAGAGATAAATACATATATTTAATAAATCCTACTTAAAAACACATTTAGAAATTGATTTCAAAATTCTTAACATTTTATTCTTGTTTTACGCTGAGTGATAATTAGTCTTATAGAATTTTTCGCCTCATAACTTATTTTAAAAATCTCTTTTTGAACTCTCTTGATGTGTAAAACATAGGCAAAAATTTCATTACAGAATTATTTTGTACAGTAGATATTAATTTATCTGAAATCGTTTTTTTTTAAAGTTATCTATCGTGTTTTTACTCCATTCCATATATTTTATTTAAAAATTATCTTTGAATTGATGTGTCAAAAGTCAACGCTGCATTTCCGACAACACTGAAAAAAAATTGAATTTTCATACTTGAAATTACACTTATCAGATTTATTTTTGGAGGTAGAAAATCTCCCCTTTGCATGTCAATGATGAATTAAAGGCATGCAAAAATGAAAATTTTCTCTTGAGATATTAATAGGAATACTAAACTGAATTAAAGCGAACTTATTTGCCAAATATAATTTTTATTACTAAAAAAGGAATATTGTTCTAATATATACAGCAAAACACATATATTCTTATTTTCTTTTATTCTGATGCATTGGGTTTTTGGTAATTGAAATTCTTTTTATTATATCAAAAAATTTAGAGAGTCGATTTACATGTATAATTTTCGGTGAATACCGCAAATTGTTTTTTTTTCTATAGAAATATGTAGGAAATAAATTTGTTTTCAAAACTATTTCACATTTTCGCCTCTATAATAAACTAAGCCAAAAACAGATTTATTAAAAATTTTCAATTTAAAATTGTAAACTACATGGGATTCAAAGTAAAATGTACTTATAATGATATAACGCTGTAAAAATAATTTATTTTTATCGAGCTCTGCAGTTTGATAAATTAGCAGGAACTCTTCTGTAAAGAGTTTATTTGATTATTTAAATATAAACTGTAAGCATACACATAAACAAATTACTAATTACTTAAGAATTAAAAATTGAATTTGTGTATCATTGAAACGAGGATAAGAATTACTACATCATTTAATGATGTTTCTTTATTTTTAAATTAAAAGGGTGTCAAATATTATTTTAAACCGCAAGCTTTACAGTCATGTCAAACTAAAATTTCTTTTAGTAAGAATTTTTTTTTTCTAAAAATGATAAGGTAAAAATAAAAGTATAAATTAAATATAAATAAATAAGCATTATATAAAGGGAAGGATGGATTTATTTCTTTTCTTTCACACGTAAACGACATTTTAATTAGGTCAGAAGGAAGATGGAAAATTTATTTTTTAGAGAGCTGGTCATATTCTCATCTTCCTGTAGAGCTTTCTTAGTTTTTTTTACATTTTCCTCCCAATGAATTTATACAACACTTATGTTCAAATTTATACAAGTCTATTGTTGTTTTAAGAAAGGTAGAAGATGTGTGTGTTTTATTTTATTTTATTTTAAAGTAATTCTATTTCAAATAATCCTATCCTTGAAAGTTGATGAATAAGGTGTTTTGATGTGCACATCAAATTCAAGTTATAGTCATATGCTTCTTTCTATCTGACTTGTTTATTTTATCTTTCTTTCCGAGTGATATACCGTGTTCTTTTGAGAGAATAAAATATGCAGTAAATATATAGGTTAATTATATTATCTGTTTATATAAGTATTGCCTCTATTCAATTGATACAGTTAAATTATTTAGAATTCTCAGAAGAAAACTTAATTTTTGTCCAATAAACGTATACACAGAATAGTGCAAACAAGGACTCTGATAAATTAATTAATTTTACAGCATATTTTTGTGAGTTTTTTTTATATAAAAATCAGTTTTATCTATCCCAATTTTCTTTTCCATGTTTATAAAAAATATTTAGAACACTCCAATTTTTAAACAGCAGAAATTCTTACACGGAAAACTGTGGCTTTTAATACATTCGCTTTTGGGAATCCTTTATTTTAAGCTGAATTTCATTCATAAACTGTATTTAAAACACATTAACCTATATCCATTTTTTTATTGCAATTTAACGTAATTTAATGAAATCTAGTTTTGTTTTTTATTCTAAAAATGTCGTAAAAAAATTAAAGAAATTTAAAGATGTAATCAATGTTTTCAATTATTACTTAAATAAATAAATTAACATTAAATCAACTAATCTGCAAAACTGCGCAAAAACACTTAAACTACACTAAGCCTTTACTTTCGTCGCACAATTAACAATTATTATGCTGAAGCAATTAATAGTTTCAAGAAACCATATATATAGTAAAACGCCTTTTCTTTCTTCCTTTTTTAATATTTATGTTGATCGTGTAATTCAGAATGAAAACAAAGAACGAAAATAAGAAGAAAATAAGAGTTTATTTTAATTTGCCTCGTCTAAGAGCTATGCTTGACCTACTGGCGACAAACCTCTATCAGAATAACAAGTACAGCATCAAAACTAATAGCTCCCTATCCTAATTTCTACATCTCCCCAAGAGTGGATACTAAGAATAAATTAAACTTAGCATGTGTCAAGGTCCATATTATTCCACAAAATAGTCTCTGGTAGAAATAGGATTCGAGCTCATGACTCAATTTGACAATTCTCGGCCATGAAACTCGAGACCACGACTCCTGCCAGCAAATTAGCAGATAATGGTTAGTTTTCATCTGAAGAACTTTTAGACTTAGGAAACAAAAATACCTATTGGTATAACAAAATCATAAGTAAAATAACAAAAAAATATTTTAGGTAATATACGAAAACAGTGAAAAAAGAAATGTATTGTTAATTATTTTAAACTCAATGTGCAAGTTACAGAAATAATATAATAAAAATATAATGTTGAATTGCATAAAGTTCCACAATTTCATAATGACCGTAGTAGCTAAGCGGCCATGGTCGTGAACTCACGGCTGGTCTTGGGTTCCAGCCACGATGCCACTTAAGCCCACCGTACAATGGGGCTAATGCACGTTAAATTTATCGTGGCTTCTTCCCTATGGCTTGGTGTGAACGTTTGGAAACGTTAGTATCAACTCAGGCTTCCGTTGCCACTTGATCGATGCTCAAAATTACGAAGTCTGTTGCAAACAAGCCATTTATTACATCTGAGTGCGACCTTATTAAACAATCAAGCAATCGAAAATTCATTATTACATTAAGCTGGGTACAAACGTTTCTGAACACACAAAATGGCATATTTCTTCATAAAAAATTAATACTTTAATAATGATTAATAAGCCTACCATCTCCTTTTCGTAAGTAGTCATCAAAAATAATAGTTCCATACAAATCCGTATAAAATCAAGTAAACTTAAATATGTATATTATTTAGTATGCTTTTACTTCCAAAGCGGTTACAGGCGTTGGGAAAGTATCATTTTCTGTTGTTTGTTAATAATTATAGAAGCAAGA
>BMAW01083733.1:0-22523 GCA_019974015.1 Nephila pilipes
TTAGCTGGAAAGATCTAACGTCAGTGCGAGCTATAAAGCCGGTAAAGTCAAATGAACGCTCTTGTACTGAGTCGATTGTCACAAATCATTAGACTGGTACCTGAACTATGTTGAACTATTTTCCTGAACATTTAAAGAAAACTCAATATTTCTTTGACTTTATTTCTTTTATAGTTGAATTTATGTATTATTATTTTCTAGAAACGGTTTGTAAATTTCTTTAGTGTATGAATTCATTTTTCTTTTATAATCTCTTTGAAAGAGAGGTGTGTAGGCATTAGCGCCCTTTAGTTATGTGAAGAGTTCATAAGCACCTATGTGAGCTTGATGTTAAGTTCTTTGAAGGACTTAAGTCCATTCTGTGTTTTGTGTGTGTTTCGTGTTTGTAAAGTGTCGTCCTGTAATAAAATACTAATTAAGAAATACATGCTCTTAATCCCATGACACCATAAAAGAACCCACTTTCATAAAGAACTAATAGAATATTTTTACCATTTTTGTACTGACATTTCGTGAAGGAAAATGTAACTTTATATTGTACTTCCAGTTATGATATATATTTTCCTTCAATCCATAAGTGTCAATTAAATTCCTGCTATATTCAATACAATTTACAATACATTTAAACCCTAGATTTCAGCATATTTAATGATGACTGATGTAAACATAAAGCCATTTCATATTTTCAGGAAAACGTATAAAATATTCAGTCAAAATTATTCGGTTTAAATTTAATGTGTGTTATGCTATATTAATAATGTAATACCGGTTTAATATATTTATGCATGATCTCTCTCTCTTATAAATGTATTGTTTATAGGTTATAGTTTTTAGAATAAAAATGCATGTAAACTAAAGTAGACGATAGCTGTGAATAAATTTTCAAGAATATACAAAATAGAGCCTTTTAAATACGTAAAATACGATTTCTATATAAAAAAGGAACGTACGAAGGGAAGTATACTTACATTCCCCTATGTTCAAAGGAAAATATTAACACTTTGAAGTTCACAGAATTTTTGAAGGCAGTCGCGTGACTACAAAGCGTTTTGCTACGTAACAAACATGTAATACCCACAAGGAGTACCAGAGACGTAAATCTTATAAAAAATATGCTTTCTTGAATAGTTTGATTCTTCAGTTACTTTTCGTACTTTTATACGGTCCTGACATTATAGACAAGAAGATGAGCTTTAATCATAAATATGTACATAGATATTAGATGTAAATTTTACAAGTTTTAAATTTGTTTTATAGTACTTGCTGAAAGTCTTTTGTAACATATTCTTGAATGTAATCTTAGGCACAATTTTGTATTCCTGTAATTACATCTAACAGTATATTAAATGCAAATTTAATTCTTAAGTATTTTAAATATTATACTAAGTTAAAATATTCAAAGTAATTATTAGTTAAACATTAATTGCATACCTATTGCTTGATTTAGGTTACAATTGAAGAATTAAATCATGAATTAATATTTATGAAAATTGAACCCTTAACTCAAAAAATCGAAATTTTCTTACTAATTAATAGTCTCTAAGAAAAGTCAATCAGAGCTCGTAATAAAGCTATATACCACATTCTTTAATGGTAAAATTATAATTATAAATATTAAAAAATGATTCATTAAAATTCATATAATTTAATTTATTTTTTTTAAATGATGCTCAGGGGAAGCAATTTATCACGGTAAAGCTCATGAGGTAAATAAAATATTTTGAAAGACTTCTGACCATTAAAAATGAAAATTATATTTCAATTTTTAGTTAAATTTGAATTGTAAAAATAGCTTTTTAATGACAATAATATTTAATATATATTTGATTTATTGCTTTTCGTTTTAATATTACCCTTCTCATGCAGTGTCATAGCTAAAACATTTAATTGAGTTCATTTGTTTTGGAATATAGTGCATTAAAAAACTTTCTCCAACTATATCGTCTTCTCGGAGAATATTAGATGATTTTTCTATATTCATGTTCGCCTAAATTCTATTTAGAATATTGATTATTATAATGTATTGTATGATATCTTGAATTTCCATCTTCGTTGATTATGTAAAATATTTTCTGAAAAGATTAGGTGCCTTTGTTAATAGTTTCAGAAAATCCCATTCCTAAAAATGGCTCATTATTCATATAATCTTAGCACTAGATTGTTTTATATCTATTATCTGTAGATTATCTGATTGATAATGAGTGAAACAAGATTCAATAAAAAATATTAGTAAAGCAAGTATAATATATTTCCTCTTATAGTCAGATTCGAGTATCATTATTTCAGTATAGGAAAAAAATAAATCCAAGGGAAACGGTGACTGTTTCTTTTAAAAGAGAAAACTTTAACCGAATTATACCGAGCAGTATTTCTGATCGTTAATTGAAATTAAAATTAATTACAGCGTAAATGAATAAGCTATAATGGATCAAAATTCACTGAGGTAAAAGAAAAAAATAAGAAGTCCATATTTTAATTTATTTTTGCAAATACAACCACAGTCTAGTGCTGAGTTATGTAAATCTGTATAGACTGCAAGCAATTGCGTTTGTGATGTGTGGAATCTAGAAAAGTTGGATACCATCTTAGACGTCCTCCTCGTAAATGAAACTCGATATTATGAGGTCCTTCGCCAATTGCTATTGTTGCTTCTAAGTGCAGCTTTATTAAACATTCAACCAATCAATTTGAGTTATATGGCTTAGCATAATTCACGAAAATTGTTCATCAAAAATAATGTTGTTGTTTATTATAGTAAACTATTCCTGAAAGAAATATGATCTATTTTTGAATCCAAATTACAATTCCATCATCTATAAATGTTATCTCTAGAATTTACCTGAATAAGAAATAAGTATTATAAAACAATTAATTTAATATATTTGTTAAGCAGTTTCATTGTGATATTTCGTTGTACATTCAGCTCTTATGAATTCCTATATTTTGTTTTTTCAACACAGAATACTGAAATAAGACGTAATTAAGAAATATATGTTTAATCAGTGGTGCACCTCAAAAACATTTCGTATCATACTCCATATGATTCCAATCGGTTGCATTCCAATCCCCTCGAGCACGATACCACTCCAAAATGAGGCGACAGTGGCTGGGTGCCAATGGCAACAAACGAGAAGGGAATGATAGCCATTGACCTTCAGGCAAGTGCCTTGCGAGGTATGGACTGACATAGAGCCCTTATTGAAGTTAGTGCCTATGCATGGTTAATGGACAATGAGACACGGTGTTATGCGTGCGTGTCATTTGATGTGACAGTTTTCTCCACTATTGGTCTACAGAGGGCGTCTGAAACATATTCGCAGTGTAATAGACCTCTCCCTTGTGAACTGATCTCAACACCTCCTCACAGTAAAGACAGAAAAGCCTTGGTGGCAAGCTACAAGCAGAGTTGACCGAGGCTTCGATTCTTCCCCTCTCGAACACTGATAGCTGCCCTTATTATCTCCAATGACAGCGTAAAAGCACCTCTTGTTAAGAAGCGTCCCTCAGCAACAGATTAATACTGGCAATCAAACCCTGCATGCTGCTTTATATTACAAGGAGAATGAAGTGCAACACCCTCTGGTCACGCTGCATTTCTAATCATTTACATATCTGCCTAACACGTACCTACATGCTTCATGCCAAATTTCTAAACAATACAACTCTTACTTGTTGGTGGGCTGATTTACATGCACACATGCAGATATATATATATATATATATATATATATATATATATATAGCATTAAACGAGAATCGTTACTTAGAAAAATACTGAACTAAAAACAAAACCCTAACAGTATTATTAGGAATTGAACGTTTTATTCAGAAAATGCAGCTGTAATGGCAAAAAAATCTTCACAATGTTTGGACATTGACTCTTAGATTTGGCAGATATCCTTTTGCGGGAATGTTTACCATACACGTTCCAACTGCCGAGTTAGATCAACACAATCCATGGACGGTTTGAGGAGCCAGCTCATCATAGCCCAAGCAGCCATTATTTCGGAGAGATATGTTTATCGCACATTCCAGAGAAATGTTTTAAAAGCACGAAAGCAAGCAGTAGAAATACATGCAGTGTGCGCTTTGTCCTGATGAAATGTAGTTCCGTGTTTTAGTGATGAAAAGAGCAACACTACGGGGCCTAAAATTATGTCAATGTACCGTAGTGCTGCATGGGTGCCGTAAAGGGCATCCTTGCATTTTATTTGAAAGCTGAATTAAAGGGGCTCAATTTTCAAATGAAATGACACTCCTTACCATTCTCTTAGGGAGGAATAGAAGAAGAAATCCATGGTATTTAAATGAGTATTCAATAGGTCAGATAAAACTTTTGGTATTCCAGCCTTTACTCATTGCATTACTGGAAAAACTCATTCATACAGAAATAAAATTCAATGTATAATGTAGAATAAATTAAAGTAAAAAGAATAACAAATGATACCCATACACAATTACATATAAGCCTAAAAGTAAATATTTAGAATTAATAGCTTTATTATAGATAGAAAAGGATTTTTTTTTTTTTTGGAAAAAAATAGTTATTCGCTTACAATCTGCAAGAAAACTCAATTTTATTCAATACAATTTGTTTGAAGTACAAATTCATATATATATATATATATATATATATATATATATATAAGAAGGAGTTGTCCGGTGGAGGCAAAAATTGGTGGATAAGAAAATTTTGTACATAATAGATAATGATTAACTTTTCAGAAAAATTGAGTTATTTATTGAGTTACATAGTTACAAATTAACGAGCTCCTCAATAAGGTGTAGTCTCATTTCTAGCCTAAATGCAAGCTGCCACACGACGTTGCGTAGAGTAATAAAGCTCCCTGATGGTCTCCTGCGGTATTTCTTGCCACGTTTGCTCCAAATGTCGAGTTAGGTCATCAATATTTCCGGGTGGATGAGTCGTTTTCAATTCGCATGCCAGAAATGCTCGATTGGAGAGACTACTGGGTGCGATAGGAAGTGATTGACAAGTTGTAAGACAGTACATAGCAACACGTGCCATATATGGTTTGGCATTATATTGCTTAAAAATAAGAACAGGAGATAGCAAAAGGAACGGTAGCAATGCAGGTCTCAGAATGTCGTCGACGTGTAACGGTGCTGTAAGTGTGCCTCTAAGGACGACTAAAGTGGTCCAGCTATCAAGGGAAATGGCACCCTCGAAGCTATCTCCTGGTTGAGGGCCAGTATGGCATGGAATAGGGAAAGCAGAATCAGCTCGTTGCCCTGGGCGTCATGAGACGCGTCTTCGATGACTGACAGGACAAAGTAGGAAGCAGGTTTCGCAGCTAAACACTAGACGTCCCTAGTCAGCCTCATTTCAACCTTATAGCGCTAAGCATCACTGTAATATGTCTCGACAGTGTGCAGACGAGAGCGGCAGGTGGCGTAGTTGTCGGTACGAGCGTAGATTTCACTGTATCAGCCATATGTGATTGGTCATGGTGGACACAAGTGTGTTGGGCGCACGTCTGATGGTTGATAAACCTGGTGCTGTGAATGCTGATGAGACAATCACTCAGTTTTCTCGATCTGTTGTGACCCTAGGTTGAACGCTATCAACATGACGCTGAAATCTACAATTGTCCACCTATTCTTGCCAACATCTTCTAATCTCCGCATCGCTTGAACCCATATGACTAGCTATTTTCCAATTTACCCAACCTGTCCCTTTCAATCCAATAATATAACCTATTTCAAACTCTGACAGTTGCTCGTTTTGAGCTCGAATACTTCGGCGAGGCATTTATTCATTCGTTATAAGATATCCTGAATCGCAATGCAATAGAAAATTTGACCATAAGATTGATAATCACTTCTTATATACACCGAATGAGTGCATAGTTCCGATTCGCTGTAGCACCAGCTGTTCCATTATTGGACACGAAATATTAATCATTTTCATTCTCCAATGTCTTTGCATACGAAATTTCATTACAATCTGGCAACTCCTTCTTGGTGCGTCGTTTTTCTTGTTATGGAGTATATATATATATATATATATATATATATATACAGAGAGGGAGAATATATGTATATATATATATATGTGTGTGTGTGTGTGTAATTATGTATGCATGTATGTGTATGTGTTTCTCATATGATTTTGAGATCGTTTTCCTCAAATTTTAATATTTAATGCTTATTGGAATACTTACTACAATGTCCAGAAAGAATGGAATGTTCATCTGCATTCCACTTTTTCTATTAAACCAAAATGTTCTATTTTCAAGTAAAAAACATTTTACTTCCTTCTCACCATCTATAATTACTAAGTGAAGCAATTATTGATCAATGATGAAAATTAACTCTCCGATGTTTTCGGAACAAAAATAGAAGGAAAGAACTTCAAATAATCTGAAAGGTAAAGGTAATATAGTTCGTTACTTATTACTAAACATAATAATTAATTTATATTCCTTAAAACATTTCTGAATAGGAACACATTATTGAGTTTGTACTTTAAATTTCCACTGACATTACATTGAAAAGTACACTTCTTGAGGAGACATAATTTCTAGCATGTTAAATGTAGTTTTCTTTTAAATAGGAATCTCTACTTCCCAATAAAGAAATACCAAGAATTTTCAATGCATAATGTCTCGAGTGAAACATAAAATGTAATTGCTAGTAACGATATCGACAAATAATTTAATTTTGCAGATTTTTTTTTACTCTCTGAAATATATTTAAATAAATATTAATTTTTCTTAAGATTCCTCTTAACTGAATTCTTATACAACTAATTCATTTCTTTCATATTTAATACTATGCTGGTTAGTGAGAAACAGTTGTAGAGAAATACGGAAAGATTATCTTTTTATTCCAATTTTGTTTATGTAGTGTTGAAAGAAATATAATATGAACATTATGAGGGTATAATTTAGCGTGTAAGTAAATATTTTTTAAAAAAAAGATTCATTCGTAAATATGCATGACTGTAATGAGCAATTTTCAAAAAAAATTATTCAAAAATTTTCTATTCAAGGTATCTTAAATTGTCATCAATGCATGAACACTAAATTAAATAGAAACTTAAATTTGTTCGAGCAACAATGTCATGCAATCAAATAATTAATCGTTAATGTATAATAATTTTAATTTTTAATTCCTGTTTTTAAAAATGACATATGTTTCTTTAATTCAATAGAATATGTTATCTGCGTGTAGGTAACAGATAAAATGTTTGCATGGAAATTTGGAGGAAGGAATATATAAACTCGTCGAATGAGCTTTGTGTTTAACATATAACTATCGGAACACTATTCCTGTTTCAGTTTGAATTAAAAATATAACCTCTTCAAAACTCATAATTAGTAAATATATCCATTATGATCGGTTTTAGAGTTAATCTCACCCAATACATATAATTATATATTCTTCTAAGAGTGATATTAATGTATAACTATTGTTGAGAAAAATCTCTAAAATTCTTAATGAAGGTTGCTATTTTAGTGGCATATATTGAAACTAAGTACAATTCTTAACATTTTGTGTCTAAGAAGTTCAAAACACTATATAGTTTAAATATGTAAAATAAACGTTTGCTCTAGGCAAGTATAGTGAATGAATCCATAGGATGCGTTTCAGTGATTACTTAGTGATGCACGTAAAGTGCATTTGAAACAGATTTTACATGTTTCTATAGATAAATAGAACACGAATTACTGTACCCCATTAGTAGCAAAAAATAGCATTATCTTCTAAATGTCATGTAGAAAAAAACTCAACAATACATGAAAAAAGTAAAAAAACTTTAAACAAAAATGAAAATTTGGGAGGTAAACAAATAGAAGTATGCATTTCATAGCTTAAGGACAGAGAATAATACAGCATTAAAATACAAATGCACTTCTAAGGTAGAAAACAATAAGGAGAAAAAAATGCCGTATGGAGCAGTCATGAATAAGAATCTGTCCTCTTTCCCCTCATTTCTTCCTTTTTTCCCATTTCTGAATTTAAAAAGCTCAGCGAAAATGGGGAATGAGTAAATATATATCAGTATTATTTGTTTTCATTCTAAATCTGATTTGATCTTTCATTCGCCAATAAAATGCAGTTCTATCATAAAAAAATGTAAAAAGTTTTTTGCCCCTGATTTTTGAATTTATATTTTCTTTTTAGACATAGTCAGATTATGAATAAAGCATGACTTAGATAGAATCAGTCGGTTTTTCAATGAAGCTTTTTAAATGTATTTTATGACTTGTTATAAAGAATATAATGTTTATTAAAACAAATAGCTATATATATGTATGTGTATATAATATATCTTATTCATCTGGATTATCACAAGAATTTACTACAACGAGTTTATATTAAAGTACATAAACTAATTTAAATGACATATTGTTATATTCATAAGGTATTGTCATGAATAATAGTCTCATTTAAAATTGACAGGGAATGTTTTTGGAAATTTCTAGTAATTTATTTAATATTATTGTCTTCTATAAACTAAACTAATTGTACTTAAAAGTTGTATTAAATTATTGTAAAACCTTCAAAAAAAAAGGGTTATGACTTCTTGTGACAGTTTCTTCAAATCAAAATTGATAATTTCAATTATAGACGATCATGATGAGGTTCGGAACTTCTTCTCTCTAAATTATTTCAATCGATAAAAAATAAAGAAAAAGAAAAATATGTAATTTTATTACAACTGTTAAAATCCACATCGCATATAAAGAAAATCTTATGAATTAATATTAAATGACCAATATTCAAGAAATTTTTTTAAATAATTTAAATATTGCCGCACTAATATTTAACTGATAATAATAACGAGTTAAATAATTTTGCTGTAAATTTCTATCAATTTACGAAAGAACTATTTGCATATACACATGAGATGGTTGAATACCAAATTGATATGCGTGTAAATTTAACAAAAACAACAAGAACACAATAAAAGCTTTATATTCAAATAAGAATAATACACAAAATATAAATCTTCATGATTGTTTTATGAAATTTCAGGAAATCGTGTTAGCATAAGAACTTCAAGCATAAATGATTATTAAAATAATTAAAAACTTATGATATTTAACTACTTAACACGAGATGTATTTAACGAAATCTAGTTTAAAGGTTAAAGTTAACAGTATGTTAGAAGAGATCAACAGTACAATCGAAGTCACTGCTACATTTAAGAAATCGAAAATACAAAAATGATAATATTAATGTAAGCTGCAAATTATTTTTAAGAAAACTTCTAAGAACATAATTCTTTAGAAATAATTTTTTTATCTTTACATTTCTTGCTAATCACACAACAAAACGAATAAAATAATGTTTTAAAATTCTCTTTTTAGTAATTTTATATGACCAATCATTTTTTTTCAAAGATCGTACGATAAGTAAGTACAGCACAAGGTAAATTTTAAAAAGAAAAAAGTCTAATAGTTACTTTCATTTTCCTTTTAGTTTCTTAGGAATTATTCTCGGCATCAAAATGCTTGGCAACTAAACTAAACATTCTAATGTAAAGAAAATCTAAAGTAAATTGCATTACATTTTAAGCGATCTAAATAGTAAAGAGCAGGGAAAAAAAATCTAATTTATACTTCACTTTTCTCCTGTTTCTGCTACTGAAAGCTATCGGTTTTCTAGTTAGTGGCCGTGAAAATAAATGAAGTACTCGTTTAATTATCTCGCTTAGAATGCAGTAGAAACCGCATTGCTCGTTAAGAATGAAATAAAGAGGCTATAATGTGCAAGTGCTGCAGAAAAAAAAAGAAGACTTCACCATTCGAATCTGTTCATCAGCCAGCTCCCGCCTTTCGGCTAATTAGCAAAAAAGAAAAAAAAAATATATCAGAAAAATTATGACATGACGTGATAATTAAAGGACAAATAGAGATTCAAAGTTCTTTCAGGAAAATGAATTTTATTTTTATTTCCTACAATGTAAAACTATGATTATAATAAAGTTATTTTTGTGATCTTGTCGTTTCTTGAATATGATAATAATAATGAAGGTTGTTAAGAAATATTTCTGTTTCTCAGCATTCTACTGTATCTAATTGTTGTGTTAAGGTATGTCTTAAGGTTTTACACAAATCTATGAAAAATTATACATATGCATTCAACAACATTAAAAATTGCACACAAAGATGTGGGCTTTAGATTGAAATGAAATTCCATTTAATACACATAAATGATATAGACGAGAGATTCACTTGATCGCAAAATCAAGTCAATAAAACAAATATAGTGTATTCAATTAGACAATTACTGTGAAACTTCTATAGCGTATCGGATCGCCCTCTGCTGCAGTATATGCCGCAACTATGTCCAATATTGAGTTTATTAAACATCGAATGTTGTCCTGAGTCCTTCAAACCATGTGCAGAATGAGAGGTGGCATCCAGGACTTCACAGTCCTTCAAATATTTCATAGGTACAGATCCTCGGAGAGCGTCTTCCACAGACATTTGAACATGACTTAAAATGTCTTGAGGAAATATAGCTGTATATAGACGAGCATTAATTTCCTGAAAAAGTGTCCCTGAAAGATCCTTTAGGGAAGGGTCAGAGAATTTTTTCAAGATAAATTTGACTCGTTCCGGTTTCATGATCCACAGTTTGAGTGCTCCAGCTATCATAGGCTATGAAGCCCTTGGTCATTATGCCTGCTCTGCAAGCAGTGTGTCACGAGGCAGCATAGTTGTAATTGTACCGCTCACCAGGGTACCTCCAGATCGAACACGGTTATTATCTATTACCAATGCAAACTAGGATTCCTCACTACCCAACACGTTTTGTGGTATTCCATATCTCTCTGGCTTGGCACCACAGCAGAAAGCGTCGCCGATGTTTGATTGTTAATTTCAGTACTGGAAAAAAACGATGGATTGCGGATTCACTTCGGAGTCTGGGTATAGTTTGTCGAATAAGTGATGGCTTACATATGATTGTATCGGGGAACGAGTCATTTATGAGATCCACGAAAACTTGCCGCTCGAACCCTTAATCCTCACGCCTCGTTGTCTTCCTGGTTGCTCCAAACCAGGTTCTCTGCACGTAGTTACCATCCCGTGTCCACTGTTTTTGATATTTTTTGACGGCACATTCCAAGCCATCGACTTGCTAAGCAACACGACACTTCTACCAACCAGTGGTTTTCATGCCGATGCTCAGACCGTTCTTAAACTCGCTTAATTGTGTGAAAAGTCTTTTCACACGTTCACCTGGCATAGTTTGTTTTCTTATGTTGTCCTGCAATCGAAAAAAAAAATTGTTACCTTTAAGAATCTTCCACTATGTGCCGGTTTATATAGGATCCAGTTTCTGATTGCAATGCCACTACAGGGTGTGTAGTCATGCGTACTGGCACCAAATATGGCTTATTTTCATATCAGACTTCATTCAACTGCTTTGTAAGGTTTTGCGATAGTAGCTCACTTCCTTCTCGGTTCGCTATTTTCAAAGTTTCTAAGTGTATATATATATTTTAACCACTTCTTTAATTTTTAGGCTTACCAACACTACAAATGTAATAATTGAAAATACCGTTAGATATCAAATACTCGCTTAAACTAACCGTTTCGTATTTGTTGAAAGTGTTAGATAATCAACCAAGACTCAAATGATTTGCTATAGAAATTCGTAATCTGTACTGTATATGTTGAGTTCTAAAGAGAATTATCTGAAAAATCAATATAAGAATAGTGTGCAAATACAAATACAGATTTCCTTATTAATGAATCTTTAAGAATTTACTACTTGTAAAATTTCTTCCAAAAGTCCGTAATATTGTAGCCAGAAAATATTTACATCACATAATTAAATACATAATTTTCAAAAAGAATTATTGAATCGAATTCTTGAAAGGAACGGTAATCAATAGTTCACTGATCACAGTTTTCGATCACTTTATATAATTTTAATTTGAAATAAAATCTAAAAATGCGTATTCAAAGCAGTCATCATAACTTGTTCTCTTTTTGTAATGTAATTGTTTTTCAACTTCTCGAACATACGTATGTCTCAAATGCTGAACGAATTATAATACAAGTTAACATACACAGATGTTCTGTGACCTTTAAAAACAAATTCATAAACTGAATTTTCCTAATCATTACAATACATATTTACAATGAATTTTTATTGCAAATTTGAGTAAAATATATCTGCACAAAGTGTATATTAGTTTCTGTCAACTTATTTGATATTTCTGTAAGGTCATTAAATTTTTAGCCTAATTTTCTTACAAGAAAAGAACACCAGTAACAAAATAAAAACTATTTCAAAGTAATTTTTACATTATAAATATATGTTAAAATATGTTTTAAAAGTGTTAAATTTACTTTTTTATCCCTTAATGGGATAGTAATTTTTTTAAAAAAAAAACAGAATATAAAGTTCAGAGTGTTAACCACTCATAATTATCTTTCATTGACAAACTTTGCATATCAAATAACAAAATTTCTTCTTTCTTTTTTTGTTCTTCAAAGTGTTTCATAATAAGAGTAACTTAAAATGCTGTGAGTGTATCTAATTATGATAATAACTCCGTTAATCTTGATTTTAATAATTGGAGCGGTATTGATAAAGATAGATTTTGGATCTTTTTTTAATCAAAGAATTAAAAAAAATGTAATGCAATTCCCTGTCATGTATTTATTTGCAACAATTTTCTAGCATAAGTCTCACAACATTTATAAATAACTGCAATTTGGCTATTTTAATGTGACTTTTAATAACTTAATTTTATTTGTTATCATAAAAGAAATTACATGCTCACAAATTATATATGTATAAATTATTCGTTCATACGATAAAATTAGATAAGAAACAGCAACATAAATCTATTGTTTTAACAGCATTAATCAAGATAGAATATAATTAATACCTTAAAATATTCATCATTTATTAGGAAATTGCAATAAAAATCATTTGCATCCTAATCACAAATATTTGCTCGAACAAGAAAGATTCTTAGTTTAAATTATTGAAGCTATTAAAGTATTGATCAAAAAAGTTTATAAAATTATATGTTGCATAATATTATTTTATTTAAGTATTTAGGATAGAAATAAAAATTTGAATAATATTTCAGGATATCTTCATAATATGATAAAAAAAAGATTACAGTATTTTAATTCATTAATTATTCATTGAGTGAATTTATAAATTTTAACTTCTATTTGAAAGCTAATTTTATTTCCTTGATAGACATGCAAATAAACATTTCTAAATTATTACCACTATCTAATCATAATTAAGTATCTTAAACTCTTTATAATATAGAAAATATCATTTAGATTTTATGAACCATACGTCATAACAAAACATTGTTGCCGAATTAAAATAATTATGCTTGAAATGTTATACTGTATAACATAAAACAAAATATTAACTTTAAAAAATAACTCAAATTTGTTTTATCACATATGCATGTCTACATTTCAAATAAAATCTGCATTTTGTTGTCCACTCGAAACAATGATGGTACAATGATAGCTTAAGTAACTATTATCTGGCATAATGTAAAGAAGTTCTTAAAATACTTAAAAAATTTTAAGGCATGAAAAAATATCATTATCACTAGGAATACAAATTTTCAAGAAGTATATCATTCTTGTACTTACTCTTACTATTATTAAGGATAGTCATTGACAATAAGAAATTAAAATAAAAATTTAAGGCTAAACATTTAATCTCGCATTGAGCTTATCTGCGATATTTTTACGGAACCATAACCACGATATTTTTTTCCTTTTATTTTATTCGCTAATTATTTTAAAACAGTTTTCAATGCTTATACTATAATTTTACAATTTTCGATATTTTCTAAAACAAATTAATTTAGACATTTTGAATGAAAAATATTTAGTAATTCATTGACAATTTTGTAAGAAACTCAAATAATGTTTTCTCTTGTATTTCTTCTCAACTGATTCTCACCTACGTTTTTCTGCATATAAAAAAATCTATAGGATTTTGGAAAATGAATTTTATTTTTCATGCAGACGATATTTACTATCACAATATATAGCTTTCTAAAATTTAAAATTTCTCACAAAACTTACGATTTTGTAATTTAAATTACTTCAAATACTTAAAATTTTATCTAATCATTTCGGTATAACTATTGTTAATCTTTAAAAAAATAATACTATTATTACAATAGTTAAATTAAACATGTTACAACTAATCACTCAAAGGTGTTTAAACTCTTTTTTTGAATATTTCTTACATTTCTTTGCCTGTTTTATCCAAAAAAAAATATTTTAAATAAACCGTTATTTTTATTATTAATTCCAAACAGAGCAATTTTAAATCACTCATGTCATTCACACTATTCTCAAAAATACAGCATCATTAAAAAGTATTAGATAAAATGAAATTTTTCCAATCCCAAAAATATCCGGTCCTGGTGATCCGGTGTGACCTGATTTGATGAATATTTCTGATAAATGATGTAAATTTACTGCCATGAAGTAATGACATCGATTTTATTTGATCACTAATCACTTTGCGAATAGCCTCCAGAGACATCCAACAATACGCCAGGACTTCCCCCGTCCCGTACCTATCATACAGCAAGAGAAAACCGTAATTTGTTAGTTATTTGAAATCTTGACTTCAGTTGTAATTTCCCGGAATTGAGTTTATCCGGGAAATACTATGATCTGGTATGCCCTTCTTAGCTAATATATCGTCAGCGTCAGTAAAAAAAAAACAGATTAATGCGATTAGGATTTCACTGGATATTGATTGAATGGCTTTATTAACGACGAATCAACACGAAAGCTATTTGCAATGGACTTCGTAATTTGTAACCTCGGTTAAGTAACGAGGACGCAATACTACAGCTAGTATCATCCTCTCCTAACTTCCACAGTAAGCTAACTGGAGGACTTTGAGCCTCGACAAATTTCACATGCATCAGCCCCGGTACATGGCAGAACTTTACTGAAATAAAGACTCGAAGCTAAGATTCGATGAAAACCGGGGGAGCGAGCCCATGAACATGACTATTGGTCTACCCTGGTTACTCCACTGAATATAAATATCGAGAGGATTAAAAATTATTTAGCTTGTTGATTATATTACTGCAGGCGATATCGAAAATGCTTCTCCAGTTCTTAAGATGCTGTATGGTACAAAATCTATTGGTGAGAATCCAAATATAGCATTTGAAAGGAACTGAAATAAATCTGTGTATAGCCACCTCTATTGTAATTAATCCTGTGCAGAAAATAAAACAGAAGCCCACACTCCTTTGTTTCAGCTCAATGTCACCCAAAGAGTGCTTAATACCAATTCCCTTCTAACAGTATCTTCTGATTCATTTCTACTATTCTATACAAATTAATCATCAAAAGAATAGATAAGATTGCATAGGGATTACACAGGAATAACTCAACATACTGGGCAAGGGGTAAAAAATGTGCTTATTCTTGTCACTAACTAGAGATGTATTTATTTTCTTTCCTACGACTGACATAGCGCTTATTTGTCCAGTCGACTGACTAAACAAGCACTTTAATAGCATAATCTGCCTAGAAAACGCCGTAACAAATGTTAGCCTTAGCATAAAAAAGTACTGGAGAAAAAAATTCTTGTGTATAAGAGTCGGATACAAGAGGGGAAAGATGTGAAAGCTCTTTCTATTGTATTTGTTATCGAATGTTGATGTCCTTTAAGATGCGCCTCGTCAAATACAACTGGGGTTGTTGGCGGAAATGGCGGAAATTACGATTCTGATCCTCTTTCCTTTAGGCTGTACTTAGGATAATGCATGAATCAGAATGATGGAAGATATATTGCAGCTGCAAGGGCATTTGAGAATAAGCAATGTAGCTGCTAAGTACCATCAAGAAATCGAGCTATTCCTCGGAAATAGGTCTCTGTTCTAATGAAAATTATCGGACACATGGAAATTATGTAGTGAGCTCCATTCAGAAAACGTGTTTCAGAAGAAGTGACCAATAAATATGTTTCCAAAGACTGATATTATAGGTAGCACTTTGTAGAGGTAGTCATAATTGCATGAATAATTTTTCCTCCGCAAACTTGTAAAGAATACTTTAATCTTATTTAACAGTATCTCAAATTTTGTGTTTAAGTTTCCTATTTTAATTTAATTTAACCTGCTTTTAGGAATATATTACATATTTGTAAGTAAAAGATAACTAGAAACTTGCTTTTGGTTTAATCCATGCACTTTTTTTCCTCCTTTTCTTTCTTTTTTTGTGAATTAATGTTCCATTTTGTTCTATTACTATAAAAAGTCACCTTTAAGTCTACAAAATTTTTTAACTTACCTGCACTTCCTTCTTGTTATTCATTATATATATATATATATATATATATATATATATTTTCTAGTTTTTCATCAAACATTTAATTGTGGTACTAAAAATATAACAATGGTGGTAGGTTGTAAAGTTATTACAACAATGAATTGTTGTATAAACAATTATTTTCAATGATGCATTTTGTTAATGATCAAAACAGTTAGATAACAAAACAAAATAAATTATTCAAGAGCTAAATGGTTGACATATTTCGTATTAATATATTTATACCGAAAACCAATTGTAAGATGTTTTTCAGTACATATGTTCAAAACATCTAAAATACAATTTCTTAAACAAAAACATTTAAAGATTTCTCATAATTTTACACCTACCTTACTTCAGGTAAATCTCCACATATTTAGAGTTTACTATCTAAAATAGACAGAAACATTTTAGCTCGTTGCTGGAGACGAGGTAATTTCCAAAAATAAATTTACACTAATAAGCTAATACTCTAAGATATTTTCTCAAATAAATAACAAACAATAAAAAGTAATTTTAAAATGATACAGATCTTGTTTTCAGATGTAAGAAATTATTAATGGTAAACATTTCTAGTGTTAGAGAACAAATTATATTAAGAAAAAATTCTTGAAATATTCAGCCCTGAAATGAGATTTATTTATTTTTGTTTTTGAGAAAAATGAAAAATAATTTAAAATTATTGTATTATGAAAATAGAATAAAGGAGTGCACATCAAATCAATCGACATAAAATATTTTTTGAGTTAGTTAAAATAAGAACTTTAGATACATTTTTAATAATTCCACATATGCTTTGGTCGAAGTTTTGAATAAGAAATGTCGTAGAAGCAGGAATCACTGTCTTGTTTTGAAATATTATACTTATTTAAAGAAAAGAAATGCAGACATGTTTAAATGGAAAAATAAACAAATATGTTTCATAAATAAAGATAAACTTTTGGTAGACAAGCACCTTAGATACTTTTTTTTTAAATTCATTTAAAAAAATGGATATGCTTTTCCAATTATCATACTGTACTGTACATATAAATTAAAATCTTGCACACATAAGTTTAACATGCAGCACGACATTAACTTTTAAGAAAATAAAACAGTGTAAGAATATTAATTATCTAAATAATCAGTTTAATTGACTGCTTGCTAACACTACAGTAAAAAGTGTAACGCAGTGACCCCAGAATATGTGGAATGAATCGGTAACTTGAAGGAATCGCACAGCTTAAGGAAAAATAATTCTTTATCATATAAATCTATGAATTATATTCCAGTTAGACGTTTTCGTCTGGTTTCTATTCTCACAAAGTCACAAACACACATATCTAAAATACCACAAATAGCTTAATATCAAATGCAGATTGATTTTAGTCCTAAAATCGCAAGAGTAGGAAATAGCCTCTAACTTCTTGTGGGATCACTTATTTCGATCTCCGTCAGGAATCTCCCTTCTCTTCTCTTTCCCCCCCTTTTAAATCCTCGGGTAGGTCAGTCTCACGGCCCCTTTGATTTATTTTCATATTGAATGGACTATCCAGTCAGAGACAAACTCCGTTTTTGGCTCCCCCCAACACTATTCCCTCTTATCGGCTAATAGCAGTTTAATCCAAGTGCAAGAAGATGTCGGACGTTAAACGGCTAGATCCTAAATTCCCTTATATATCAATGTCATGGATCACAATACCTCACGAAGAGGAATCAACCCGGCTACACCTGTGTAGCAGAGTCAGGTGTTCCTGAATGTAGTTGACCCAAGCCAATGACCCCAGATTTGGCTTATTTATTGGTCTTAAGCACTAAACTTATTATTATGACTTTGAATGGGAAGTTGGGAGCAAAAATAAGAGTTCAATACAAAAGTCTATGATGGGGATTATCTACAGTCTACGCTACAAAAGCTGCAAGAGTGTTAATGGCTGCATGTTTCTTAACTTTGAATCGCTTGACGAGGATGATATTTGACCTGGAACCTCTAATCTCCTAACTTCTACACCATGTTGAAGTGTGGACTATAAACTTCATATTTAACGTGCAACATTCCTTCTACAGGATGGGTCCGTATTGCTATAAATACTCGAGCAAACGGATTGATTAGAATATTACTGGTCAAGAACTCCCCACCGTGACAACTTGGCTACCACGGCCGTAGAATAATTTCGATGTCTAGATTTATTTAAAGTCTAGTCTAGAATTAAATTCATGTTTCCTTATTACCAAAAAATATATTCATTTAAGTTCATAAGTAATTTTTTTTCAAATATCTTCATATTTAAGAATATTAATTTTTAAGTATTTTTGAATCCTTAAAATAAGTTTAAAATACAATTAATACATTATTTCTTTCTCAAATGAAAAGAAGCTAATCATGAATAGTTAATGAGATATATCGTTTGAAGACTTTTATTTGAATAGTTAGTGAGATATATCGTTTGAAGACTTTTATTCTTTAGAGTAAGGAAATGTACAAACGTGATCGCAAACGAAGCATGGAATGGTGGATCTTAACATTTTATGAATTCACTTTTCATTAAAACATTTAATTACTTCGGCAGTTATTAAATTGAGCAATTATTCCCCTTTCACAGAAATTTTATTCACCATAGAAATTACGATTATATTTACTTTCTTAACATAAACTGTATCTAATTTAAATAACTGTTTAATATATTTCAAATCTGTTCCAATAATTTTTATTTTGTGCAGACAGTTTTTCAAGAACGTAACAGGCAACATGCTAATAAACTGAAATATTATGACCCTTTTCGCACTTTTCCGAACGATACAAAGTTTGAATACATGTACATAAAAACCGCTTTTCGAAGTTTAAAAATAGTAAACTGTCCTAAAGCCGTTAAAGAAGAGCGTGAAGGCATTTCATTTTGCTAGCCTTTATCGCCTCTTTGACCCAGTTTGGAAGATAGATGCTTTGCGCATGCGTCAGTGATCACATGACCAAGTCATTTACAGATGCTCGGAATAGCTCCTATTTTTACTTTTTTACTGTTCTTTTTCTTTCACTACCTTTTACTTATACGATTCTATCTGCATTAGCCGTTTTAAAATAAAATAAGATAGTGTAACACATTTTGTAAGGAAAATCGAGTTGGAATTTCGGATCGCAGCCATTCGAATTCTTTATTCCTCACTTCGATTCGAAATGGCCAGTGGACGAATTTCAGAATCGTAAACAACGGAGAAAAATAAAAGATGTCTGGAAAAATGAGAATCATTTTAGACGGAAATACGGAACGTGTCAATGACTTCTATTTTGCTCTTTTAACGTAGTTTTGTCCCATATTTATTTTTACGATGAGACACATTTGAAAACTCTCTAAACTGAATATTGCATTATAAATAAGAATAAATACGTTTTCAAAGAATAAATTTAGTATCATTTTAGTTGCGAATCATAGAATAAATCACTTTCGAGAAACAATTCCCTTTGCGAATGAAATTATCATTGCAGAATATCATTCGACTCACATTATTATTCAATAACTCTGTTACTATGCTACTGTTTATTTCAAATTAAGCAGTATAATTCATTAATCAGAAGACTAATTTCATTAATTTAATTTAGTGTTGAAGTTAGGAGAGTGGGTGTCAGGTCAGGATTCGTCTTCTTCACTTTACCGAGGCTGAAAATTATGAGGTTCGTCACTAATAGCCCCCATGTTGATTCCAGTGTTTTGTTAATAAAACCAACTAACCTTGATGATTAAATTTGATGCTTGGATTGTTTGCTTATAGCTGATGATCAAATATGTTCCATAAAGTTCTGTAGTGTTTTCTTTTAATGTAAATTAAAAACAACTCTAATATGATATCTTTCGTAACAAATGACAGTGTTTCTGATTACATCTACCATTGTAATATTGATTTACAATGCAAAATGTTACATGTTTAAATGAAAATATTTAATAGTAATTATGTCCAAAATATACAGAAGTCAAGTACAAAATAATGATAATTTGATAAAATATCTTGAAGAAATTCTTTGTTTAGTGACTCACTTATCACATCTCCCGATGCTTAAATGTTGCAATTATGACATATATATATATATATATATATATATATATATATATATATATATATATATATATATATATATATAAAATATACGCTAAAACGTTATCTATTATATTAATAAAGAATACGCATTAAGTCTTTTTTCATTCCCCGAAATTTTCTACTACATTTCAGAACTTTTGATATGATTAAAAATAAAAAAATATATATAAAAAGATACTAAAAAATACTTCAGACTTATAACACAAACAAATTATAACTGTTATAAAAATACTTAAAACTTATAAGAATAATTAACTCTTATAAATATAATTGAAAATGATACATCACTCTTTAAAATGATCTGTATTCATTTAGAAATTTCAGAAACATAGTTTCGGCTATTTAAGTATTTTACTTTTTGAATACATTCTTAACGGGTTTTCTGTGGTTCAAATGGTTTTCGAGCTAAAACAATCATTGCTATTAAAGAAAAAAAATCATATATTTTCTTATATCTGAAAAATAAAAGATATTAAATACATCTCAATAAAAATGATGATCCATTCTTCACTTTAAGAATAAAATGAATACTATGGTTACCCTTTTTTTTTTTATGAAATCTCAATTTTCAGTTTTTATATGAATCTACATTGGTAATTTATCATACACGATGAATTATTTATTTACTTACCCATCAACAATTTTGACTCGAAAATCATATTTTGATAACTGTCTAACTGTCTTGGGTGAAAACAGATTTTCTTGAAACTATTTCATTTCCAAGATATTCAAAGAAAAACCTATTCCATGTACACTATCAATAAACAGTGCTTTAATGTATATAAAACAGTATAGATTTTACTGCAACTGACACATTGAGGTAAAATGATACATTACTTGTTTTCCATTTCTACGATTTATTAAAATGTATAGGGTGCAAACTACGTATTCAAAAATCGCAAAATATCGATCGAGTGTGGAGAAATATTTCTTATATTTCTTAAAAATTTAAATATAAACAAGATACATTTAAGATATTTTATAATCTATTCACGAAATATGTTTCATGAATATATTTTTACAGTATCTGAATAATAAAAATTAGTTTATCTTATTTAAGGCTTTAAGCCAAATTTTCTATCATTTTATTAATATTACTTAGACGTAAGTTTAATTTTAATTATCTTATATAACTTGAACACTTAACAAAATACCAAATTTTAAAGTCTATTTGAACATTCGTTGATTTTTGAGAAGTCTTAATTGGAGGACAGTCGTCAAATTTAATTACATTAAGCAAATTAAATTACAAAATTAACTTACAAGTATTATCACAAAATTAAAATATGTATTTTAGACATGTATGGATACTTATGTATGTTCCGTTTTTAAGTCAGATAATACCTGCTATCTTGATTTTTATTGCCTCAACCTTAATATAATAAAAATATTTCATCCATAATTATTAATGAGAGTTGATAAATGCAGATAAATTTATAACTAAGTTCATCATTAATATCTTCCACTAGTAATCCATACTGTCTATTTTGATTTCGTCATTTTCGAGACCTTGTTTCAAGATCTGAAGTCATTCCTAGTTTTTGTTTCAGAATTTTTACATCCTGACAAAAAAGGTTTATAATAAAAATATTGATTAAGGTTATAATCTTTGAGATCTACTTCTACATCACACGGTTTATTGGCTGTTACACTTAGGATTTGGACTTGATATCTTACAGTAGTGATCACATCATTGGGGCAGTCATCCGAAGTGAAATCTCACTTTCTAAGTCAACAAAATAATTCACGTTAGAACAAAGCAAATGAAGATGAAAAAGTAAATGTGTTATAAATTTATTACAACTTCTTTCTGTGTTTATTTCATTATAGGACTTAAGTAATAATTTAAAATTCTTCAAAAAACAATTTAGTATAATGTGTTAATAAAAGAGAATATTTTCAAATATTCTTATATCCTAATTTTCTTTGAAAAATGGATTACAAAAGAAAAACTTTCATCATATCAAAATAAGTTGTTTGTATTGTTTAAAGAGTTAAGTATTTTTAATTAAAATTATATTGATTCAATTTTATTTTTAAATAACAAGTTGAAATAAATGTACTTTTTATTTTAATTATATATATATATATATATATACATGCACACAACTCTTTTTTTAAATGGTAAAT
>BMAW01083733.1:22533-63060 GCA_019974015.1 Nephila pilipes
AAATTACTTAAAATTTCAGTAAATATAATTTTAACAGCTTTTTATTTATTCATTCATTAAACTTTATAGTCATCTTTTTTATTTATTCCGTGTAAACACAAAATGTTAAGCGAATTTCCACAAATTACCGACAAGACTTCCAATAAAAAGTAAAATAAATTTCCTTAACCATATATATGATTCATGACAAACCCTGACATGTCATTATGCTTAACTCATTGTTTTCATTCAAACACTATAAACCTCTCTAATTAAAACTCCTCTACTTAAATATTTTTTCTTCAAAATTGCTACATATTCAAGGATGTATCTCTTTTGAGGCAACGCATATTTAATTTGAATTCTTGAGTGACTCAACAGGTATTTAAGTTTAATTTGTGATTTTCAATACCACTTCGATATAAAAACTTTTCACTCACTCGTTCATTTCGAAGATTAATCTTATGTATCTTTATCCGTTATCAGGTATTTATATATGAAACAAATTTAAAGTTTTAGTTTTATTGAGGAAGAAGATATTTTTGATGGAAATGATCGTACCTTCAAGTTGTTAAACAATATATAATTAACAAGTTTACATAAATAATCAGCGAATTTTGTTAGAACAAATGTGTAAGATCCTTACTTCTACAATTTGAGAATAAAACATGAAATAATCTATTAAAATTGCTTTTATATTAATTAAAAAGATAGATTTTTTCGTTTATCCAGGTGGATAAAAGTTAATTAACGGCACATTATGTTTGCTATGTTTTAATATGTTTAAGAATATAACCACATGAGGTTTACATTTTTAGTTGAAAGTTGTAAATCAAAATCAGTAAACTTAAACATTAATTTAGTATTAATAATAATTGCTACTATTGTGTGCTTTTTATATTTTAATATAAGAAGTGGACTAGCATTCAAAGAATATTAATTACAGTAAGTTGTTTATAAACACACAGATTAAATGAGGAGATTATAATTTAGCTATATACCTAAGATAACTGATTTCAAAATAATGGGAAAATACGCTGCTTACATATTTTGCAAAATCTGAATCTTACAAATCATAGCAATTACAAAAATATAGCTATAAAATGTTTGAAATGTTAAAAATGCGTTGGACATGTTTGCGCATAAAATAATTTAGTTGGTATATAAAATATGTACCGAAATTCAGAGACATTTTTAACAATTCATAAGAAACCTCACTTAATTGAAATTATCGGTGTTAGAAATTATAACCAAGATTCGTAATTCTTAGAAGATAAGTTACAAAATATTTATGTATGAGTTAATGATATATAATGGTGCTCAAAATTAAGAGAATTTTCCAATTTGGTCCATTATCTCTAGAGCTACTGGACAGATTTTAGTAAGATTTGGTGTGTACATAGGGTTGATATAATAAGAAAAATAACCATTCAATAGTTCTAATACACACTCATGATCAGGCGTAACACTCATCGGATCGGCAAGGTATGAAACAACAGTTGCAGAATAGAAAAAAATATATATTAATAGGGTGTATAATTCCCTCTTAAAGATATATAGGTCTTGCAACGTGATTTTATGCTGGAAATAAGAGAATTAATGAGTTCCTGTGGCAATTGGTACTATTCATTCAGCAACGCTGTTTTCAGGTCTTGGTCGAATTACAATTGCCCACCTCCTAGCGTGCCAGGCATTCTGTATAGGACTGAAGCCTTGAGATTTGGTTGGCCAATCCATGAAGTTAATATCCTCTCTTTCCAGAAATTCGTCGACCAGCGTTCTATGTGACCTCGAGTTGCATCCATTAAAAGGAAATCAGGACCAATTGGACCCCTGAAAAGACTGATATAGGGTACAAAGATCTCTTTCCTATACCTCTCAGGAATCGCACTACCTCTTTCAATGACATGGAAGTGTGTGCGGTCATCAAACATTATGCCAGCCTAGATCATCAATCCTCCGCTGCCGTAATGGTCGATTTCATGGACATTGGAGGGCAGGTATCAGGTCCCTGGTCCTTTCCAAATGAAAGTACGATGAAAATCTTTGATTAGGCTCAACCGGGATTTATCAGTGAAGAGAACGGTCACCCATTGATTCATGTACCAATCTATATGGTCTCTGCATCAATTTAACAGAACAACATTCTCCGAAAGCAAACAGCAGGTCTACTTGCAAAGTGCCCTCTGTAATGAAGTTTTCTGGATACAGTCACCCTTGAAACTCGGATTATTGTTGGCTGCATACCACTCGTGAAAGACCTGAGAAGTTGCAGCATCCCTGTTATGTCATGCTGTAATGGACAAATGGTCTTCTATGGCCGTCAAGGCTCTTGGACGACCTTGCCCAGGCTTTCTTTTGATGGATCCGTTTACCTTAAACTGTCTCCAGAAGTTGGACTCGACCCTGGGCGTTGAATCTAATTCTGTCAATTCTAAATTCTGGGCTGTAAATCTAGAATTTAGAATGGCCTGCTTCTAGCCTACCCACAATTCGCCAACTTATTCCATCCTCTAAATGATGGACATTAATCACTTAATTTAATCGATTGCTGCAAAAAATAAAACACCGAGAAATTTGGTGAAATTCGCTAGCAAACGAATTGCGGATTTTGACACGTACGTTTATAATTCCTGTTTTTCAACTAGTTCCTCCCCTATACGTGTACTCTTTTCCGTATTTGACGTACAAGATTTGCATCTCTGTTTCGAAACAGTATTTTTATATTTCGTTCAATTATTCTCATGATATTCTACAGAATATTCAGATTCTCTCAATTTTGAACACCAGTGTTGAAACGCATACAAAATTTCCATTTGCGCAACAAAAATTTAATTCATTTAAATAAATTATAACACATCAGTTTTAATCTTTACATCTATTAACTATTTTTTTTTCTAGTTTATGCTTTGATTTTTTTTCTTTTTTGTATATTTTACATGTATTAATATACTTTGGTAAAGTGTTTTATTCATAATGTTGTTATCTACAATACTTTGTTTTACAATTTTGGAATATAAAGAATAATTGTTGAACAATGCTTAATAGTTTTACATAGTAAAATATTTTTTTTATTATCAATAACATTTAGAATACTGAGAAATTAATGTATGGGCAATAGTTTGAAACTTAATGAAGCAAAAAGTTTAAGTAGCTTCTAAAATGATATTTTATAACTTTCTCTGCCTTGTGGCAAGTTTCATTAAATCTGAGGTTAGAACCAAGTCAAATTTCTGATTTTGAAATATATTTCGAAAAGAATACAAATAACAAAAACATTTTAAACACCTATATTAGTATTAGGGAATTACTAAGAACTTTATAGTTTAATTTCTGCATATTTATTTCATTTCAAGGCATAATTGCTTAATATGTTGAAATATAAAATTTAAGCCAAGAGATGAGATATTGTGAAAGTCTCGAAAATGGTATGCAGATTATTTCCTTACGTCCTTATTTTTTTAAGAATTTTTCTAGTTACAACTTTGTAAAACTGCTTCTCATTTTAGAATAAACATCATATGTACACTTTTTAAGCTCTACAGAGTTTTCAGTATTTTCGAAGAGCTTAAATGTAAATGAATGAGTTGCATTTTGCTATTTTTATTTACATTTTTGTAAAGTTGTTTGGGAAAAAAGGCTCGAGGGATATAAAAATATTTTATTTCATTTTCTATTCTTATTCAACAGTTCATAATATTAATAAAATTGTTTTTATTAAAAGATTGTGTGTAGTTGCAAGTTTCTTTTCTCGAGTCATTGTTGTCGTGAAATTTATTTTATGAAAACATTGAACCTCTTTTCATATATATGAGTTTATCTGTTCCATAAAAAGTGAAATTTTATATCAAGACAAAACAATTTCTCATTCCTTTCTTTTCTTTTTCACGCATTTAAAAATTCAACAGCTTCAGAAAGAATTATTTATAAGCTAACACCATGAAATTTAAAAATGGAGGATTCCAACAACAAAATTAGCGAGCATCTTCAGAAAATCTTTATTCGTTCTTTCTTATATGAGAAAATAAAATATCTCAGAACTTTCAACGAAGATAAACTAAAAGAGTTCATATAGCATAGTTTTTGAAGTTAGTTGAATTGTATTTAATACCACAAATTTTCCATTTGGAATGGCAAGCTTTGAAATAATTAATTTTGCTTGAAATTGCTAAGAGATGACGTTGAAAAAATTCAAAAACTTTGAGGTTTATGTAAGAAGATTTTTGGCAGGAATCACTTCGAGAAATACATAAAAACAATTTTACCAAAAAGAGAGTTCTCAATTTTTAAAGCTCGTTAAATTAATATTAATTTTATTCTTTTTGGGTACTCGTATCACAGTTTATATTTTATATAAATGTCTTTTAATGTTTTAAATATAAGCAATGCGTATATAAAGCATATTTATATATTAAGACCCAGAATAATTTACGATATTACAAAAGAAAAATGAATTTTAAGTATAATCAAAGAAACAACTAAACCTTTTAGTGTAATTATATGTTTAGGTATTTTTATTGAAAAAAGGATGTGAGAGATCACATAATTAAATCAGTTTGCAGTAAGTCTTTTTTCCAAAATAGAAAAGAAAAAAAAAACTTTTTATTTCCAAATGTATGGAATTGTTGTTATATTTGTATATACAAAATTATTAACTTTATACGTAACATAAGCCAACATTTTCAAAAAAATAATACTTACAGTGGAAATTAAATTTATTCAGTTAAGTTGCAGAAGAATAAAAACATTCGTATACCCAATTTGCTTAGAAATTTTCGCAGAATATCGCTATGAAAAATAGATAATGTTAAAATTTCTGAAATTTCTGAATTATACATAATATTACAAATAAATTTCAAAATTATCAATAAATTCTTAAAGAAATGCGATACAATAAGATAATGGAAAACATATTTTATGAGATATAAATAGTATATTGTAGTAGTATACTGAATATTTACTCTTTTGTCCACTAATATATTTTCAAACTTTTTAATTTAATGTTTCTTTTTAAAAACTATTCCATCATGTAAAAAAATGTTTCTTGAAGAATGTCTAAAATAAAGTTTGATAAATGATATTTTACATATTTCATTATATTCTATCTATAATAATAAGAAAAGACTGATTTTTATTCATTTGATATTTATATAATAAACTGATTTTTATAATTACATACTTATACCTTATGACCGGTACGACCAGAGAGGTCATTTTGAGAAGTTATTATTTTGTAAATAATTATATCAGCTTCAGAAATTGTATAACTGTTATTGTATTTTTCAGTTTTTAAATACATCACAAAATTTGTTTCAACTTATTATAACAAATGGATAAACTAATATTTTACCAAGAATGGTCAAAATGGTCATAAAGACTACCACAGCTATTTGAATCATCTGTGGTGAGTCATCAGATGAAAGAATAAATAAGCTTTTTTTCTGAGCTATAATCATTTTTAGGGAAAAACTCTTAGTTGTGTTTTAGAGTGGGTGAAATTATAATAATCGACCAACAGTGAGTTTGTCCTTATGACACTAAAGAATCTGTTTCTATTTTTAGAAACGATGTGTTACAACAGACACCTTTTTTACCTCTCAGAAACTTATGAGCTCTTTGTTGGAAGAAGAAAGTTTAATTTTTGGAACAATGCGGCTTCATCTAAGAAAATACCACCAGTTCGTGAGGATATAGCTTCTAAATGCTTCCTATCTAAATTTTTATTGAACGGCCGAACACCTGATATAATTTTACCAAAGTGAACCAAAAAAAAATGTCAACATTTTAAGTATTATATACAGAAGAAAAAAGATAGCTGATAATCGAAAACCTCCCCTGTTCGGTAACATCTTACAATCCCACCACGTGTGGCGTGGATGTACTTAATCCAAAGCACCGATTGTCCATGATGTAATCGGCATCAATAAAATGGCAGTTTAGATGTTTTACAATGTCTTAAACCATGCCTCTTTTTTTTTCATCAAAATTGAACAACTAATCAAAGATTAAAGAGAAATAGTACTTTTTCACTGGCTAAACAAATGGGCTTCATTAGTACCAATGTTGAGAATCACTCTTTGAAAACTTGCGTTAACCTATCGAAGGACTACCAAGAGTGTATTATAATAGATCACCAGTCTCTATAATGATTTTACTTCAAAAACTTTTATTCTTCCACGATGTATATCTTTAATGGATTCCCTCTAATATTGGTATCAATGGTATTGACGAATACCCTAGCTAAGGAAAGTATTTCTATAGCTTAGACTTTTACCACCTTTCTAGAGACTTCCACATGAATTAAATCAACTATTCACCATTTTTGGCGTTCTCTTCCAACGCATGAACTGGTACTGTGGCAAGCAGGCTAGTGAAGCGATCGTTTTTGAAAGTGATCGGACTCAGCAGACGACATCAAGATTTCTGAGTGGTCACTTGAAGTGTCTCAAATTTGACCAGGAGAATAAGATCTTCATCTGTAAAAATTGCAACTCTAATTAATCCTCTTCTGAACATCTTCTTTCTTGTCTGGACTTTCAAGGGAGGCCTTAATCAACCAGCCTTCCCTTATCTTTGAATTTTAAGTATTTCTGGGATCAGGAATCTGATTCAGAACATTGGCTAGACCAGAAATGATTAGATACAACACTACCAATATTCTAGATAATTCCATTATAAATTACATAGTATATTATTTAATTGAAGTAGCTCATCATAACTGTTTTACTCGAAATTCTTTATTCTGAACTTTATTAAAGAAACTAAGAGTACGATATCGATTTTACAAGAAACGTTTTGCATATCTTTCTTGTTTTGACACCAAGCCAAATAAAAATTTTCAATCCTCTTTTTCCTGAAACAAATCCAAAGAAGTATGTTTATCGTAATTTAAACTAGTTTTTAAGAATATCATGAATGAGAGATTAAAATTTTTTTATTGCAAATATTGTGTTAAAGTGTACAATGAGAAATAAGTGTTAAATAAAATACGTCATGAAAATAAAAGACATTTTATTTTAAGTAATTGAATATTTTACAGTTAAAATGTTGCATGCGTTTCAAATTGCTTAAGATAATTTATTTTAATATTTAGAATGATATTTGCATTAAAAGAAAAAAGTATATTTTTCTAAATATCTTATTGCAGTCACAGTTATTGCTAACGATGATTCTATGTAAATAAAAATATCGATCATTCTAATTTTCAACCGAACTTATATTATATTACCAAATTGAACATTTAGCTTAATATGCGAAAACCGCTTATAGAATTATCTATTTTACTTTATGAAGCACATTTTTTATTTTTATTCTTTCATGAAATTTGTAATTCACTACATAATTTTATTCTGTATTGTATGATAGATATCAAACATAAATAAGCGAGAGAAATATATATGCAAAGTGCTTAACTTGCTTTGTTCAATTTATGAAAAAAATATTGAGGATTAAAATACATTTAAAACAAAATTTGTATCACTTTTATTATTTATTTATGTAAATACTTAATTTTTTTTTTTTTTTTTTTTTTTTTTTTTTGAGAAGGAGATCAAATCCATTCCTCTTTTTCATGATAAAAAAATATAACAATTCTTTCTCTGAAAGAGTAAATACTGAAATCTGCTATTTTCAACATTTTTTTTTCATAACATGTTTTAGTACTATCTATCCACTTAAAATGAAGCATACAATGTGATATAAGTTTTCTATTTTTTTCTTAATAACAAAAACTACATCTGTTATTATTGAAGTATATAAAAACGGAGTTTGATCACAAACGAAACGCAGTTCCCATTTTTGTGTTATATAAAGAAATTCAAAAATATTTAACCTTTATCTCTTAATATCAGTTCAGTTTATTTCGAATTTACATTTTACTTAAGTACATAAGAACGCAAAGCGCAGCATAGAGAAAAACGGAAAAGAAAGCCATCATTTTTTTTTTTTTTTATTATTATTTATTTAAAGATAATTTTTCTTTTTGTACTTAAAGGAAAGAAAAGGAAGATATATCTCGAAAAAGATATGCTTTTTTTGAAGTTTTGAAATTTTGTTATATTCAAATTTTCAACGAATGAATATAAGAACATTTATTCTTATTTCTCATTTTTGCCTAACAAGTAGAGTGATATAGGATTAGACTATTATTTAGTTCATTGGTTAGCTAAATTATTCCTCTAAGGAAAATACGGCTAATTGTTTGCTTTTTTTTATTCGTGATTTGTGATACACTATAAACAGTGTTTGTTTAAAGCGTTTGTTTTTATAACTTCATTTTCCCAAATTTAGTTTTATTTCATGATTTTGCCTCCGCCTAATGCGATTGTATATTTAATAATATTATTTACATAGTATTCGATAAAACAATCCTGGTAAACTGAGATTCAGATAATTCGTTTTTATATTGCCAGTTTCAATGGCTGTGAATTGCTCATTTCTCAAATGGATTTTGAGATTTAATCATTCTTGCATATTTCTAGTTAAATAGCCTTCTTAATCTCCAAAAACATTTTATGTAAAATATATAATGAAAGTATGTGAATTTGATTTTTTATCCTCCTTTTTCAGTCATTTAACAAAATTTACTTATTAATGAAATCAATTTTAATCAATGACGTGTTGTTAATGTGACAAATTAAAAACACAATAATCGTTTTATTAAATATACTAATTTTTTTTTTGTTTCAAGCACATAAATTTCTAAGTAATCAAGGATTATTCTGAAAATCTGACAAAATTTTCGTTTTAATAATCTGTAGATCTGTATTGAAAAAAATATTATTTACTGAAAATGTTTCACATTTCTTGTTTTAAAAAAGTGATTTAAGCTCAAATAACGTAAACGTGAGATAATGCATTCGCAAATATTATAAGCTATATTTTCATTATTATAGTAATTTTAAAATCCAAGGATATTTCCCTAAAGTGCTAATCTTTCTTAAACAAAGAAAAATATTCCACATATTTAAGCAGTATAAAAATCTTTAATTTCAGGTTTTGTTAAGTTTATAGAATATATTATTCTTTCAAAACTCACTTTTTATAATATTCATAAATCTTGATAAATACCACCTAAATTAATTAATAAATATTTCGGGATCATGTGTTATTCTTTAATTAATAAATAGTAAAGTAGTAGGATTGCTTTTTCATAATAAAATATTAGTCGTCCAAAAAATTTTCTCTCACCAATAAAAAAAAATGTACAAGTGAATGTAACTGAAAAAATAAATATTACATTTGTTAATTCAAAACTTCGGACTCATATTCCATCGATAGCAATCTATATTGTATACTTTTATTTAGAGATTATCTATTAATTTGCAATATGATATACTTTCAAAAAAAAAACATAATAATTTATTTAACAAATTTAAAATCTTTGGATAATTTTATATGCTCAAACATTTTAAAGTATTTTACTTCACATAAATTATGAAAGAAAACGCTTACTATCAACCAATATATAAATAGTACATAAAATATAAATGTTAACTTATTTTTGGAACAACATTCATTGAGGATGGATTCAAAACTGGAATGTAAGCGAAAATATGGTATTCCCGACTTTTAATGTGCTTTCCTGTTTTGTTCGGTGCTTAAATCTCATAAATAATCATACCTTTGAAAACACACATCATACATATAAAGTTTTCATGTTAAAACGAAAAAACAGTAAGCGGTAATAAAACTGAAAAATGAACTGTTATGTTTATTTGAGTCGAGATTTATGCCTCGTATATCAAAAGTAAACAATATCGTTATTTGTAATTGTGCCAAAAAAAAATGCCAATTGATAATAACTTTGAAAGAAGTAGTGTTGACATTAGTATTCCAAATTTTACTCATTTTAATATTCCAGGAAATGGAATATCAATAAATTTCATTAGAATGCAGTTAGAGTTTTATTTATTTATTTTTTTAATTTTCGAACATTCGTAATACATCTTTTATTCTGTTACACATTGCAATTACTGCGGGGAACTTTGCTGCATTCAGGTCATAACGGTTTAATATCTTAATGCGACTAAAGTAATTGTCGGGGGAAAATTTTAGTCGTCATAAGAATTGAATTCATTCATAAAAGTTTTCTTAAAAATATAATGTGCTTAATACTTTTTAATATGAATTTAAAAGCAGGACGCTCGGAATCAGGCATATTAAATTGTGTTTATAATTTTTCGTTTAATTCTATTGAAATACAAGACATTAAATTTTATATAAAAAAAAATAGGGAAGTAATAAAGTAAATATAGACATAGTACAATTTTTAGCTATGCCTAAACTTATGTTTCTCAAAAACTGAAACTACAAGATCTTTCATGAATATTGATGAGTCATGAAAGTGTGCGAGGAAAAAAAAATTGTTTTTTCTTCCATTATTTCTTGTTGAAAAAGTGTATTCTGGTTAAATCAGAATGGCGATTCTTTAGAAAATAAATTTTAGCAAGCTATTTCATTTGCTGGATTGTTTTGAACTGAATAAAATAGAAATGTTAAAGTCAAAGACTAGTTTAGTTTTCAGAAATTTAATAAATGTATAAATGTGAACGCAAATTGCACATTAAAATCCTTTTTAAATTAACAATTTCATAACATCTTCAAAATATAATCAGAAATATTTTAAAATTGTTTCGCTGTGAAATTTCTATGTGCAATTTTAAGAAACATTAAAGGAAAAATCATATTTGGGTTTTGTTTTTTTCACATCGTGTTTAACAATTCCTAAAATAGGTAATTGCTCTTAAAAATTCCTTTAGTCAAATTAAGTTTAACTAATGATTTCTATTAATAGTGAAGCAGAATCTCTCTCTCTCTCTATGTATATATATATATATATATATATATATATATATATATTGTGTTACATTGTTTATCCGCGATAAACTCCTAAGCTAATGAGCCGATTTTAATAAAATTTTGCACATTCCGTGCAGTTTGGTCCAACTTGAGTGATAGGGTAGTTTTATCTTAATGTATAGTCCCGATATTTTTTATTGCAAATTATTTGTTTAATTGGTGCTTTTAGAATCTGCCGATTAGCAGCACCCAATTTCTTCAAAACGTTTGGCAACAATATTGTGTTTGCAAACCTTAAACTGTGTTTACAATAGTACTCATTTCAAATGTGGGGAATGATTTGGATAGAAATTAATTTCAGTCAGATATTTTTGATTATATTAGTTAGCATTAGTATTTTGTTAAAATTTATGGCTAATAGGAAAAATCGCAGTTCTGTTCGAAAATATAAGTTTAAGAGAAACCGTTACATCACGAATGTTGATGAGAAGAACACTGATAGATGTGTTATAATAACATTAAGTGAATCAAAAGTTCAGTCATATTCAAAACCAATTGATAATTTAGAAAATAAAGATCATAAAATAGTAATTAATCTTAAAATTTTAAGTGGGTTAAAGTAGAGATTAGGGTGTCCCCTAGATGATTGGCGAGGAAACTTGGTGCTATCCTAGATAGGTTGATTGAGAATTCTTAGGGTTACCATAACGAATCACCACTTTTAAATCATTATTAACCCAAAGATTCGCCAATCGCCTAGGGAACACCTTATTCTCAACGTTAATCTTTAAATGATTTCATTTCCTCATTTAATTGTCCTCAGCGTTTTCAAATGGTATAAAGTTTTTCAGAGAATCAATATTTGGCTTAGCATCTAATTTGTTACTAAAATGTCCAAATTCTGAATATTCCATCTCCCTTTGTACATCTCCAAAAGTAAACAAAATGCACAGAATCAACCTTGCATTTGTTTTTGGCTTAAGGATTATTGGAAATAGGCATTCCGCTGCAAGAAAACCGTGTTCAGCTATGAAGTTGAATATTCCACTTAAGACAGCTTACAGTTAATTTCAAAAAAAGTTGAAGAATGTTTCCAGTAATATGGCACATGAAATTATGAAAGAGGCTGCACTGAGTTTCACGAGAAACATAATTTTGATGAAATTATTCAATGCGGTGTGTCAGTCGATGGAACACGGCAGCGAAGAGGATATTTGTCTCTGAATGGATGTGTTAGTGCCATATCCAAAGATACTTTCAAAGTGCTGGGCTTTGAAATTATGTCAAAATATTTGCAGATTTTGTCAAAAAAAATCCTGAAGGTAGAATTACTCATAAGTGTGTAAAACATGTGGGATCATCCTGTGCCATGGACCCATTGGTATCTATCGCATGTTTGAATGATCAACTCACGTGAGAAAATTAAAATATGCATATTTTTATGGGGATAGTCATTCAAAAGGTTTTGATTCGATTAGAAATATTTATGGTCAGAATAGTGTCACAAAGAATAGTGTATAGGACACATTCAAAAGCGTATGCGTTCTAGGCTTCCAAATACTGGCAATATAATGATACTGTTAAAGAATTACCCCAAAATATAATGAACATCATTAAACCTCATTATATGAAACTATGCGATAAGCATTTACTGAATAAATATTTGAACGGGAAAACACAAAATGCATATGAAAGTTTGAATGGCTTTTTGTGGAAATTTATTCCGAAAGAAACTTTCGTTGAGAGTTGCAAACTCTACGATTAAGCACCTACTTCGCCATCATACAATTTAATAAAGGGTTTCAAGGTTTGTTTGATGTCTTAAATGCAGCTGATGTGCAAGTAGGAACAAATACATTAAAAAAGTTCGTTCAACTTGATGGAAAGTGGATAACTGAATCATGACGACATTCATCTTGTAGTGTGAAAACTGCCCGGAAAAATATGGATCTAAAAAGAAAAGAAAATTTGCCAAAAATGAGGTTACTGAAGGCGTAACATAGAAATTAGGGAAATGTTAGCCTACCACATAGGTAATTTAATGTAAAGGTACAATGATTTAAACTTTAAATACGTTGCTCTCAAAACTGCTTATTCGCATAATGTGTGTACCGTGACAATGATAACTGAAAAAGTTATGAATATATTTGTTTGAAATTTTCTGAACGATATATCAGTATTGTTTTCTACGGAATATACTCCAGTCATTCCTCGCTCTACTATCTTTCATGAGATTAGCGCATGTTTAAAGCAATCGTTCTTATGGCGAAGTATCGAAACACTTCGACTAACCATAAACATACGCGTAGAATTGCAATATGATCCATCAGCACCAATGTTTTCCGAACCATTGCTAGATATTGGAAATGGTAGAATAGAACTGCAACCAAATACGCAATGCATTATATTGCCAGACAATTTCTGCACTGTTGTTCAGGCAAAAAATGAATTAATTAAGAGTATCTTCCCGGATATACAAAATAATCACTTGGATCATTACTGGCTCATTAATCAAGCTATTTTGGCAGCCAAAAATTTTGATGTTGATAAAATTAACTTCCAAATACAACAGTTGTTGCAAAGTAATCTGGTATCTTTTAAATCATTCGGCATTGTTGTTAATGAAAACGAAAGTGTAAATTTTCCAATTGAATTTTTAAATTTTCTTGATATGTCCGGAATACCACCACTTAATCTTCAGTTGAAGAATGGTTCACATATTATTCTTCTACGTAATATGAATCTTCTTCGATTATGCAATGGTACACTTTTGCTCCTCAAAAATATCACCGGAAAATTGAAGAAACCATTTTGACCGGAAAATTGATAGGAGCAGTGGTCCTGTTGCCACGCATTCCAATGATACCTTCAGAAGCAGTAATACCCTTCAAAAGGCTTCAGTTTTCAATGACGTCAACTTTCGCCATGGCCATAAATATGTTCCCAGGCCAAACAATGTCTATGTGTTGATTAGACTTGGAAAATCCATGTTTTTTCAATGGGCAATTATATATTGCATGCTCAAGTGTGGGAAAAAAATCGAATCTATTTGTGTTAGCAAGAGACAGGATTCAAAGATAATCGGTGCACAACCGATTAGCTGTGAATTTATTTAAAATTGAATATTTTTATAATTCAAAATGATGAATATAATTATTAAAAATTGTAAATAATCTACGCTACCTACCTCATTTAAAAATTGTTATATGTTATCAACTAAGAACTTTGTAAATTACTCTTTTCTTAATAACTGTACTTGAATATGAGATGACTAAAGCAAAAAATTTAAAATTTTATTTTGATTTGTTCTTAATATTAACTACAAGAAAATTTTTATCAATCGCCACCAAATTTTGACATAAGGTTCAAATCTTAATCTCGTGTGTTTTTATATGGGTTGCAACGTTTTCGTCTTTATTCCTAAATAATAATTTGACTATATCGAATAGTTTTCTACGATATAATTCAAAGTATAACTTACCACAGCAACGCGGGGTCTGGTCTGCTAATATATATACATACACACACACACACACACACACACATATATATATATATATTTCTTGGCAAAGTACTTCATATCAAGATCTAATATTCTCGGGCTATTCTTTCTTGATATCAGTGTTACATAATACAATATATAAAAAATAAAAAAAATTACAAAAATGTCACTAAATTGCGACGAGAGTAAAACTCAGAAGTGCGTGAAGTTGAGTAGGAGAATGATTGTCCAAAGGGGGTCTATTCTTTCGAAAGAAGAGGAGAGGCAGGTTTGATGCTGCTGCGACGTATTTGTACCTACCAGAGAGCTGCGATAGGTTTTGCTAGAAGCTGGAGTTAGGTTTGCTATGGTAACCACATGCGTTGTGAAAGAGTCAAAGAGATCTCGGATATGTGCTGCGAAGGGTTGAATTTTGAGATCTAGATGAAGTACTGTACTTTTATAGAAGAAAGAAATGTTTGCAATGAAGCGTGGAATTTTATTTTGCTGAATTTGAAGAAGATACAGATTCGATTATGCAGAAACACCCCCAATGTGACATAAGTATATTATGATCGGAAATAGATGAGGAGACACATCTTGTAAATAAGCAATGGATAGAATGGATGGGGGGTTGCGTAGATGAGCAGTTTGTTTTTTTTTGATGAGAGTTTTGGATCTTTACACGGCAATGTCTGTAGCCTTGTATGTGTATGTATGTATGTAGCCAATAATAACCGCATGTATGTATGTATATGTATGTATGTATATATGTGCTATAATAATATATGTAATAATAATAATAATATAAACTGTGTATAATAATTTTTTGACGTTTGTATGTAATAATAATAGCCAATGTGTGGCCAATATGTTTTTTTGTGTTTATATGTATAGCAGCTAAGCCAATAATACGCATGTATATCTCCTTGTATACATGTATATACAGCGTGGCAGCCCATGTGTGTGTATGTGTAATATATACTCCAAAATAATATATATGTAATAAAAGCAATAATAATAATACATGTATATAACTAACAATAAATAAGTAACCCATGTAATGTGTTTAGCTTATGTTTGTAGTTTTATGTATGTATATACTAATAGTAAACCAATAATAATAATAACTGTAATAATAACCATATGTATAAATGGCAATTTGTATATCTATGTAATATGTATATATGATATGTTTATGTAATAACTATATATGTTTGTATATATATATAACATATATATATATATATATCACCATATATATATATATACTCCATAACACCATATATATATATATACATATATATATATATATACTTATATACCTCTCTCTCTCTATATATATATATATATATCTTTATATATATATATATATATGGCCAATGGCCAAAAAACACTCATGGCCAAAAAAATTAGTGCACAAAGAAGGAGTCGTCAAAATGATTAGAAAATCAAAGAAAAATGATGATTTATTTCAGAGAAAACAGCAAAAGAACGGAAGATATAAAACCCATTTGAACCCCCTGTAGTGCGAATGCACAATACGGTACAAACAGGCATTGAGGTATACAAGTTATGAATGATGAATTGAGATATTTTGTTCCATATTTGCTGTCATCTTGCCTCTATTTCGTTCAAACTAGTGAGATGCCCTATTCGCCGTCCCAAATGATCACAGATACGCTCAATTGGAGACAAATCTGGGGATCAAGCAGACCAATGAAGGGTAGTAACAGTGCGGAGACAGTCTTGTGACATCCTTCCTGTATGAGGCCGAGCATTGTCTTGTTGAAAAAATAACTCCTGAGAGCTGTTGCATTAGTGGCAATACATGTGGTTGCAGGATGTCATGGACATACCACTGGGCTTCATGGTGCCCCGGATCAATACTAGGGATGACCGTGTCTTGTAGGCAATGGCACCCCATAACATCCCACCAGCTGTGGAAGTGGTGCGTCGTTGTAAAGCAACGGCAGGATTGAGGCGTTCACCATGGGGTCTCCACACACGAACACGATTGTCATCACTGCTGAGATTGAATCTGGATTCATCACTAATGACGTCCTGGTTCCATTCCATAGCAGTCCAGTTTCCTCGCGCACTACTCCAAACGGAGGCGTCGATGGTTGGGCGTTAAAGGCAGTACACGTAATGGGCGCCGCGATCCCAAATATCCTTCAGCCAGGCGCCTTCTTATGGTTCGAGAAGACACAGGGGCCCCTTGTGAAAGTGCTACCTGTGCCTGGATGGCGGCCGATGATGCAGTTGGCTGTACGCGTGAATTTCTTACGATGTGACGGTCATCTCGACGACTGGTCTGTCGAGGGCGTCATGAGCCTAGTCTTAGTGTAAATGACATCTCTTGGATTCATTGGTCCCAACATCTCCTCACAACACAATCATATCAGCCTAATTGATGAGATACACACCTAGCTGACCACCCAGCTTCCATTTTGCCGATAATTCTCCCCCTCTCTAACTGCGACAGCTGCTCATATTGTCTTCGAAAACGACGTAAGGGCATGTCTAACTCAGCTCTTCCTTTGTAAACAATTAAGCACACTCAAACAAACTTTGGTTACATCTTATATACTCCACAGAGAATGACGTTAAATGCCCTCTATCGGCTATACGTAATGCGCAATCACGCTGCATTTCTAATCATTTGCATATCTCACCGACTAATCGACGACTTCATGCTAAGTTTTGCATGAAGGTACATGTCGAGAGAGAGAGAGATATTAATCCCGCAATTATGTCTTGGTGCACTAAATTGTTTGTCCATGAGTGTATATATATATATATATATATATATATATATATAAAGATTTCAAATAAAATTTTATTTTAAATTCAATAGATGAATATTTATTTCAATGATGCTATTATAATATTGTTTTTAAATTCCCTCTTTGCTTGATTCCGATATTTGTCCCTCTCGTTCGAAGCCTAATTGATTGAGTCATTCAATTCGAAGTCACTTTAAAATCTCTAGTTGACCTTTTCGAGCTCAGTTCACATTCTTGAACCAAGATTTCCAGCAGGACCTTTAGAAGTAGATGTTTCCCTAGTTCTCCCTAACACCCGGGCGAACGCGCGATATCCAATAATACCTAAGCTGTCCGTGTTAAGTGTTCATGTTACGTAACTTCTTTCCTTAATTCGAAATCCGTGATTACCTGTACTTAGGGATAATATGTGCCATTCCATTTCTCACCTCAAAAGCGCAGATGTGTGAACCGCCACCCTACTTTTTTGTTTGTTACGTTTTTCTCAACAGCTTAAAATGATTATTTGGGATAATAAACCAGATTATCCTAATAAAAGAAAAAAATTACAACTTTGTATTGACCACTATACATATATATATATATATATATATATATATATATATAATATATATATATATATATATATATAATATATATATATATATAGAGAGAGAGAGAGAAAGAGAGAGAGAGATTGAGGCTATGATTATTAGCAACATATATGACAAGAGAATTAACTATTGTCATGAAAGTTCTTTTTTCTTTCTTTGACTATTTATTTATAAATAGAAACGATATATATATATATATATATATATATATATATATATATATATATATATATATATATATATATATATATATATATATATATATATATATATATATATATATATATATATATATATATATAATATATATATATATATAGGCCAATAATGTGTGTGTAAAAGCCAATGTTTGTGTGACTGTATTGTGTGTAATGACGTGTGTGTGTCAACCAGCAATAATATGTGTGTGTTCATGTGACTGTCAGCCAGCCAACAATGATGTGTGTAATGGCATGGCCAGCCCTTAGCCAATAATGCTCAGAAACTGTATGTGTGTGTGTGTGTGAAAAGCAATAGTAATAATAATGTCCAATAATATCAGGCTGTGTGTGTGTGTGTGTGTGGCCAGTAATAATAATAATAAACTAGCTAATAATAATGTAAGCCAATAATGTGGCAATGACAATAGTAGCCATAGCCAGCAATAATATCAACAACATCAACAAGCTATGTAATGTGTGTGTAGCCAATACAGTATTGACAACCACATAGAGAGCTATTAACGTATGTGTGTGTGTCGTAGCTCAACAATAATAATGTGTGTGTGTTGTGTGGCATGTGTACATGCTCAACAACATATTTATGTGTGTGCGTGGCAATAGCAACAATTATGTGTGGCTGTCAATAATAATGTCATAGCCAACTAGTATAATGACTAATAAGCCTTGTGCGTGTGTGTGTGTGTGTATATATATATATATATATATATATATATATATATATATGCTGTATATAACTATATATATATATACATATATGTATATAATATATAATATATATTTGATAGTATTCTTATATAATATATATTTGTAATACTCGTAGTTTCCTGTACATAATTTAATACTCAAATTAGATTTAATATTTTCTCTTTTCACTTACAAAGCTTTAAATATCAATTTGTTTTTGAAGAGAAACTAGAGAAATATAAAAGTATAAAATGAGTTCGTTATTTTTGTTAATTGGTTTTTTGATGAGAGATGCTTACTTTCATAATATTTTTAAATGAAGAATTTTGTTCAATTTTTAAATTTATTTTACTTATTCATTATTTTTTTTTGGTTCATTTATTTTTAATATTTTTATTGCTTTAACGTTCATTATTTTATTTATTTAGTAATTATTTTAATTTTTAAATTTTTTAATTTTAAATTCACAAAATTTTTTATTTCTTCTTTTCTATCTTCATTTAATAAATTTTCTAAAGTTTTAAAGTTAAATTTGTTTAAAAATAAGTTTCTTAAATTTTTAATGTATTTTAATTTTACTCTTTAAATGTTATTGTCTAAAATGTTTATTTTTTATTGTTAGAAATAGAATTAGATGAGCTAGTTTTTTTTTCTCATTTTTCTCAGTATAGATGTTTACGTCTGCTAGGATTTTTTTAATTAATGGATTGTAACTTTTTTATGAATAGTTGTTTTAATATTCCTTGCAAGGATTATCGTGCTGACATCCTGGGCATTAACAATCTTTCTGTAAAATAATAAGGTTGGCCTCTGTAATATTACTAAAATTTTCTTAAAAATTAGAATTTTGGCTATGTGGAAACGATTACAAAATTTTCTTTATACAGTTAGCGTAAATTGGTGGTAACATAAATTGATTTTCTTCGCTTGGAGATGGTTTAGTGTTTTACTTTAAGCCTATTTTGAACTCATTTTTATGCTTAAGTATTTTATGATTGAAATAAAGATATTCATGTATTAAACATGAGTAATCTATATCTATATCGTATTAGTTTTCTGCAAATGCAATTTTTTTGTTATTTTATTCCTGTGTGCAATATGTAGTATATGTGGATGTGGTTATATGGGAAAATTTGATTTTTCATAAGATTTTTGTTTTTTTTTAGTTTTTTAATTTTTTCTTTGTAGTTCTATTTCGGATTTTAATTTTCAGTTTTTATTTTTCAGATTTGAATCATTGTTGATGAAAATAATGTGTTTAATATATTTGATGCCTAAAATTCTTTAATAAACCAATTTAACAGTCTAAAGCCTGTTACAACCTTCAATATATTATTCTACATTTTGTATTCTTCAAAAGTAATTTTGTTGTTTTTTAAACTTGTTGAAATTCATTCATTTTATCTAATTTATATGATTTATAATTGTATTATATATATATATATATATATATATATATTGTTGATGTGAATGGAGATCGATAAAATGAGGTGTGTTTCTTATATGTATTTTGTAAAAAACTTTATATTTGAATAAATGTTTTACAGATTTATTTAATGCGATCTTTTGTATTGTGAAGTTACGAAGAATAATATATGGTTTTCATTGGTTTAATTTTAAAGTTAATTTAGTATTAAGTATATTTTGGTTAGGTTTATTGAGAATAAATTTAAATCCTGGTCATTTTATTTCTGTTCAAAGGCAAAACCTTTAGTTAATTACTATTACTAACTTTCTAGAGTTAGCCGATATTATTGGGATACCTGCAAGGACTGATCTGAATGTGATCGAAATAAAGAATTTAATTCCTAAAAGTCAGATTTTCATTGACGATGAGCAATTTCTAAGAATTCAGTTAGATATTATTATTAAAGATAAGCAAACAGATGAAGCCAGCTGGAAAAACTTAGATTGCAGTTAGGATCGCAGAAAGTGAACAGAGAGAAATGTAACATATATTTATCAAAAAGTAAAATATTTAGGACATTAGATTTGATGTAACAGATTTGATGAAGAGAGATATACACATTAAAAGTTAATACATATACGAGTTCTGAAGAACGTGATACAAGTTAAATCATTTTTCCTTTCCCGTTAATGGTATAGAAGATTTATTAAGAGCTTCTCTGAAGTTTTACGGCATTTAAGCAACCTTACAAAGAAGGCTTTAGAATAGAAATGTGAAGAACCAAAAGCGTTTGATTGTTTGTAAGAAATGCAAACTTCTTCGCTAATCTTAGAAAACAAGTAGACAAAATTTTGCTTCTCATAATAAGAACTGATGTCATTGGTATGCTATCAGAGCTGTTCTCTTAAAAGTGGATAGAGAGATTGAATATCCAATTAAAGGTGCCTGCAACTTATTTGAGCTAGCTGAAAAGATTTCTAACTTTGAAAGAGATGTAATTGCTGTGATTTGGTCTTTGATTATGTTCCGGGACAATGTTGAAGGATTAGAGATAACTGTACTTACTAATTACCAATCTCTGAAATTGTTGTTAACTCTACAATCAACAACAGTTAGACTAACTGGATAAGTAATCCAGTTGCAGTCAATAACCTAATGATAAAACACATCTCTGTGAAATTAAATTTTAGGTGATATGCTGTCCACCTCTACTTGGTATGTATGGAAATGTAAACAATTATGAACATTGTGTTGTGTAGATTGATTTTGCTACAAGACAGCCAAATGACTTAAGATCTAAATAGTTAAGATAGAAGGAAAATATAAAGATTGTAGAATGTGTTTTGATAATGCTTCTCTTAAAAATGTAGACTTTGTTACGTGTTCTAATCGTGGTTTTTTTTAAATATTAAGGTTTTTAAATAAATATTCAGCTGACAGCGTGTCTGAAGATGCTCAATCTGAAGATGATACTGATGAACTAGAAGTCATGCATAAAGAGTATCATGGAACTTCTACATCTTTTAACTGTGAAGCGCATGTTTTTGAAACTCTTCTTGATACTACTGGGTAGGGATGAGAAACTATACTGCCGATTATACCAAATCCATCTCCAAATGGACATATAAGGCTTCAAACCAGAAACAACAATTACAAACACCGTACTTCTAGATCGATTGAACATTTTTGTCTAAATAAAGCCACAACTAAAAAATGTGCTCCGTCATAATTGAATGAAGTGCTTCTCCATATGATTTGCCTCTTCGATTTATTTTGATAATGGTACACAATTTGATAGAAGTCTAATGAAGTAGTTGCGCTACATCTGAAATATATACCGAACTATGATCGGGGAGTCCATCCTGTAGTACTCATACATTGGGATTTGAACCTTCGATTGGCAATTCTGGTTGTGAATCAACACACTTCTTGGGTTAAGAAATTACATTCCATAAGCTTGGCCATTAATTCCACTAAATACGTTAGCACTGAATAAACACCTGTTTTTCTAACCTTCTCAGGAGAAATGAGAACAGCTGATAATGTCTTTAAAGCTCTAATATTCATCATCTCCAATGACAACTCTGTTTTTCAGATCTCACCTTATCTCAAACGATTTTCTGGAACACTGTACGAAGTAAAAAACAAAATTAGGAAAAAACCTAATATCGAAAGAAAGCATATGTAGATAAACATCTAAAGTCTTTTCTCTATGCAAGCCTGCAAATTTCGTAAGAATACAGTTACACCCAGTCAGTAAAGCCAACACGGGATATAAAAGGAACTGATACCGAAAAATAAAGGACTTTTTGTGTCGCAAAGATCTCCTATATCATATGAGATTACCCCTTGAAATAAACCAGTTGAAGTTTAACGTGTTTATTACCCTTTTTCTTTAATTTTCCATCTCATACACTCCCCAAATTTCCTCATTAGTGACATCTCTAATGAAAAAGTAGAGGAGAGAATATAGCTGACATTACTTAAGATCCCTTTAGATATATACCATTCAGGTAGTATTCTTAAATCATAGGTTTTCAGCAAAATAGAATCCACCAACAGAAAATAATGTCGGCTGTATGATCATATTGATGGCAACTGTGAGGAATTTGTACATTTCTTTGAGTTTTTTCATTGTTGTTGTTGTATGAGTGTTTGTCCTGTGATTATCTTATTTAAAAAATTCCAATGAATTATTTGATTTGAAAATGAAGTGGAAGTTAGTTAAAGCAAATGAGCTAGCCGGAAACAAAAATATGAGGATAAGTCCATGACTAACACACCACAGTATTTTCTTTTCAAAGATTGCAAAGGAAGAAACTTTTATATTGCATTTTTTTACAAACAATTATAAAAGACAAGCATATACAACCAAGATATATTCATAAATAAAAGGCTTTTTTCTCAAAATGGGAGTTTTGCTATTCTACCCAAGATAATTTTAGGATGTCCATATAAAAAATAAGCTTCATCTATTTTCATATATATATATATATATATATATATGAAATTAATTAATAAATACTCATTCAATGCGTTATAATACAATCATCTGCATAATTTTCATTATAACTTTTTCTGTCTTTGCTACAAAATGTATATTAAAAACAACTGTAAAATATTTATTTTGATATTCTGCAAGATAAAACCATTTATATTATGTCTCAATGTTTAATTTATCATTTGAAATGTAAAATATTAAGTATTAAGTAGAAAAATATTATTACTTTTGAAGAATATAAATTTTGACATGTAATGAATACATCGACTATCTTATAAACTCCATTTTCATTTGCTTTATATTCAATATTATGCATAATGCATTAACGATTTTTAAAACCTGAGCATCATATAATAGATAACTTTATTACTAGCATTTCATCGAATATTTAAAATTGATTGTAGCACAAGTTTCAACTATAAATTCATTTATTCTTAAGTTTATAATTCAGGGATTAAGATTTTAATTTCTGATTTATATACACAGAATCCTTAGCTCTAATCATGATTTTAAAAAAATGAATTATTTTATTTAAATTTAAGATCTCGCAGAGAAAGCATAACAAAAATCACTTAATTGTATTAAAGTTGGAAAAGTTTAGTATTCATATTTTATTGAATGGAAATTTTATTGCAAATAATCTTAAGGTAGAATTTTCGGGAACATGGATCACTGAGGGATCCTCAATCTCGTATCTAGTAGAGTATAGAGATACTTAGCAGTGGGTAGAACTGTACAGTAATAGGCTGACTAGAATTATATATATATATATATATATATATATATATATATATATACTAGCTGACCCGACAAACGTTGTTTTGCCATGTAAATAATTTCTAGAGAATTTCTAGTGTAGAAAAAAAATAATTAACTTATTGGAAGTGTATAAGGATGTGGAATATGAGTGAAAAAGGCATAGAGCGCTGTGAACGCGCGCGCGATGAGGGAATATAAAAATAACAAAACACCAAACATTAATTTTTTTCAGTTTATCAAAAGTAATAATTATTTATATCATTAATTCATTACATAATATTAATCTCTTAATGCTACAGCGTGAACAATATTTTTTGTTAGCCCGTCTTTAGCTAATACAAACAAACTTGATGGTTTACATACTCGAGAGCATGCAACGTATAATTGTCCGTGTGAAAAACATGGTGTGCTCAAATCTAAGCCACAAACAGACATTGTTTGGCCTTGGGATTTATTAATAGTCATTGCAAATGCCAATCTAATCGGAAATTGAATACGCTTAAATTGAATTGGCACATCTGTGGGTATAATTGGTATTCGTGGTATTAATATATTTTCACCTCGAAACTTGCCATTTAAAATGGTGCCTTCGATAACGTTTTTCATTAATTTTTTAATGACTAATCGCGTACCGTTGCACAGCCGTGGCGGGTTCAAATTACGAAGCAAAATAATCGGAGATCCAACCTTCAATTGTAAGTTATGTGGTGGCATGCCTGGCAAATCCAGTGAGTTCAAAAATTCTGTTGGAAAATTTACAGCTTCAGTGTCATCGCAAACTGTATCAATAGATTTATATGATACCAAGTCCCCTGGCAATAACTGTTGTATCTTCAGATTCAAAATGACAACGTCCACATTTTTTGCAGCTAAAATTGCTCTTTCTGCAAGCCACTCGAGATTTATGTAATTCGTGTGTACATCGGGAAATATTTGTTCAATGAAATATTTGTTTGAACATCTTGCGAATCAATAATTGTGCAGAAATTATGTATCCAGTTATGTGCTAATTTTATGTATCCAGTTTCATCTATAGAGAGTTTTCCATCGCCAATATCTAAGAGTTGTTTTGAGAATGTTTCAGCGGATGGATCTTGAAGCATTTGAACGCGCATATTTACTTTCAGCTGTACTATTTCAACATTACGCCACAATGGCGATGATTTTAAGCAGGCGTTGATTTCATCAGCGTATGTTGAACGTGGAATAACGGGAAGTGTTTGTCTGAAGTCACCTGAAAGGACTAACAGAGTGCCACCAAATAGTTTGTCGTTATTTTTAATATCTTTCAATGTCCTGTTCAACGCCTCAAGCGAATGTTTGTGTGCCATGGTACATTCATCCCAGATGATAATTTTACACTGTTTCAGCACTGCGGCTATGGACGATTGTTTTTTTTATGTTGCACACTGCGTCAGGGTTATTTTGAATATTTAGTGGTAGCTTAAATACTGAATGAGCTGTTCTGCCTCCATCCAATACAGTTGCCGCAATACCCGATGATGCAACGGCCAATGCGATGCCATTATTGCATCGTATTTCGGCGAGAATTAGAGAAATAAGGAATGTCTTGCCAGTTCCACCTGGTGCATCTAAAAAGAAGAACCCACCTTGTCCTGCTGAAACTGCGAACATAATGCGGTCGTAAATGGTTCTTTGTTCCTCATTCATTAGTGGGACATTGCGAGTAACAATCGCCGCCATTTCTACAGTGTTGTATTGCAGTTCACGATTCATTTCAGTGTTCATTAAATCAGTTGCACCTTGATTTGGCGAATTCATACCGAAATGACTGAGTGGTAAGTTGGCAATGATAATGCAAAGATCCTCAATAGCAATCAATGCTTCATTGTACATATCGTCGCTGAATGTTATCGCTTGATCGTTACACCGTGTACGATGTTGATGCAATATATCATCAGTCATTGAATCTTTTTGATTATCCCACAATATCTCTGCTCGGGCTGGAAAACATGTAGTCAACACTATAGCGAATAGTAGGCGAATTTGTATTGCTGTACAGTTCAATGCTGCTTCAGCAAGCATACATTCCCACTGATTGTCATCTTCCAGCAAGCCGAGTGCAAGGCATGCATCTTTATACGTTGTATACTGTTGCCCATTCACTTTACGTATATCTTGAAATGACAATGGGCCAGTAACATTAATACTGAGTGCTTTTAACTTCGACAATAGTCGAAGATAAAAGCACTCAGTCTGTCTTAGATTCACTGTAAATACTCGCCCCAAGGCGTTTGATTTGAATAAATTGGGACATGCATCAACTGGTGAGCCTTGCTTGCGGGGTATCCATTGTTTTGTTTGAGCCCATGTGAAATAGCGTGGTACTTGTGAATAGAGTAAAGTACGTGCAAAGGCACCAAAATCATCCGCACGATTACACAATTCAAAAAATTCAGTGAGTGTAGTTTTTGGTGGATTTATAGCACGATCAATCGCTGTCTCGTTCGTGAAATATACACGCTGACCGTTTTCAAGATGAACGGCTAACTGAACAACTGCTGGATCCCGTTCATGAATCGGAAAACCAAAGATACGCCAAACAGCTTCATTGGAGCTGATGTACCGACCAATTTGGTAGAGCGTTATTTCATCGTTTTTATTCACTGGAGGAGCATTCACATTGGTATTTTCCACTCTAAACACCGCCATGTCACTGCCTTTATGGACATACTTGCAAATGTATTTAATGCTCTTCACAGAACTGCAGAACTCAACATTAATATGAGCATTGTATGTTTTGCTCAGCAGGGGCGAATATGGCACGACCCAACGATTGTCAATATCAATGTCTGTGTTGCTGATGTTTTTAATAAATAATTGTCCGCCATTATCTGGATTCCTTCGACGATATATTGGATATCCGTCGACATTTGTGATTGTATCGTTAGTGAAATCTTTAGAGAAATTTTTTGTACATTTTCCATCTGCCATGCAAGGCGATGAACGATTAAAAGTACCGCATGGGCCATGAATCATGTTTGCTGTAACAATATCAAACAGCAATTGATCAGTAGACGGATCGGGAATTTCTGCAGAAATTATATTATCTATTTCTTAAGGACGAATTTTGTCGATTAACCAAACCAAAATGTGGTCATGAGGTAATCCTCGTTTTTGCCACTCAACCGAATACAGCCAGCAACGTGTGGGACCGAATACATGTAATTTACTAATAAAATTTATTAAAGACTTCAGCTTTTGTCTAAACACACGTGCTGTAATGTCATGACGATGTATTGCATTTTGGCCAGGCAACAGCAAAGATGTAATCTCTGGCCATTTTGGATTACATGTGAACGTGATAAATAAACACGCACGAAAGTCATCGCGCATGAAAGTCAGAGCATCCTGTATATACTCTTGCATATGACGTGGACTGCCTATGTACGATGATGGTAGAATGATAGAGTTACCAATTTCGGCGGCGTCGGCGTTGTTGACAATAGCGTCTCGCAAGTCAATGTACTCTTCCACACGTAGCTTGAGTTGATTATATCGTAAGTATCGTAGTCGTTCGCCCTCTATCTTCGCGTACATGTCGACCATGAATTGTTGACAAAGCTCTCGAAATCGTAGAATGACGTTGTCCAGCCCGCGTCTAATCATCAATCTATACGCATAATAATCCTTCGAGCTAACGTTTTTGTTTGTTTCGGCTCCTGTAATAATATATCCATAAATATTAATTTAAATTAATTACGTTTAATAATTTAATTGGGTTGAAATGCAGTTTAGCGTAACCACCCGTTGGCGACAAAAATTGTTTACAATTGTTTGGCGAGATTTTGCCAATTGTGGTTACCATTAACCATTAATTACCCGTCATAAAAATTGCCAAATTTGGCAATTTTTCAAATCTCGCCAAGTGGTTACGCTAAACTGCATTTTCACCATTTAATTGTTTTGTTAAAAGTCAAATGATCAAATTCATAATTAATGAAGTACCTGATACGGGATCTCGTTGTTTAATATTTATGCTATATCCATCTTGTCCCTTCCAGCAGATTAGCGGATATTGGAGAGCGTCATATGAACGGTGTGTATCAGCAATGAACTGAAGATTATTATTTCTCCTAAGAATCACAATTTCTCGTGCACCTGTACGATCGCCAACCATGATTCCAGCTACGTCGTCAGCAACAGGTGCATTGAATCTACGAATGTGTTCTCCAGCTGGTGTTTTATCAGGATTAATAACAATAGCGTGATTATCGCTTTCTAATTTGTGCATGTGGGATTTGAATATTTTCAACAATTCATTATGCTCATTCAATAGAGCGTCCAGCTCGCTGACGATGTGTCTGGCAAAGAATGAATCAAGGTTATTGTAGCCACAACGTGCATCCACCCGATTGGCTAGTGCGCTTCTGGAGTCCTCGCCGCCCATAAAGTAGATTTGTAAAAATTTATGTGGTTCGTTTGGCATTGGTAGCAATGAGCTTATTTTATGATAAACTTGGCCTCTGATTTTAAATATAGAATTGTATTGTTGACCATTTGCATTAGTATTTTGAACTATTTCTGTTGCTCCGAACGATGTCATTTGAAAGCATGAGTTGAATGTTCGAATGGACTTCAGGAACACGTTAGAATCTGGATTTGTGCCGATAAGCAAACCGTTCAGTGGTTCCGGTGGTGTTTCAATTTCAGGTAGTTGTACCTTCCCTGACGCGCAACACATCCCGACTGGTTCATTTTTGAATTTCAAAGCATGACAATACGGGCATTCTTTGTCCATAGCACCAATTACCACTTTTGAATGAGCATAATGTTCAATATCTGGCTCATACTGGAATGCTAGACGCAGGAATGATGTAGCTACAAATGCTCGATGTGCCTGTTGGCGTTGTTGGTCATTTACTCTACGTCTATTGACAGTAAAACGGTGTGATTGTCGTTGTTCTAATCTCATGACTTCATTACGTTCAGCTCGTGTATCGTCTAATTGTTCTTGACGCAATTGTGCCATTCTCACACGCGCTCCAGTATTTTCTTCTTGAACTTGTTCTTCGGTTCTTTGGGCTCTTCTATTTCGAATGCTTCTAGATTTATTTGTATCACGGCTCAAATTTGCCCCTTTGCGTTTTGTTGGCATATTTTCGTTATAAATAAGAAAGAATAATTTTTGATTTTATAATGAACGTATAAAAATAATTTATACTTACAACTCAATAGCCGTTGTTTGCGGGAACTCGTGACACGTGTGTTGAGTATTTTAGAGGTTATGTAAATCACTTAATTAACTGATCGTGCGAATTATATTCAAAATTAATAATTTTATTAGTTATTAATAAATTTTTGATTTTATAATAAACGTATAAAAATAATTTATACTTACAACTCAATAGCCGTTGTTTGCGGGAACTCGTGACACGTGTTGAGTATTTTAGAGGTTATGTAAATCACTTAATTAACTGATCGTGCGAATTACACTCAAAATTAATAATTTTATTAGTTATTTTGTTGGCAAAAGTTTTGGGGTGGACACCCCTGATCACGTAGAGGTTCGAAAAATAGATAGTAGCCGATTCTCAGACTTACTGAATATGCATAAAAAATTTCATAAGAATCGGTCAAGCCGTTTCGGAGGAGTATGGGAACGAACATTGTGACAGGAGAATTTTATATATTAGATATATATGAAGTGTGCGTTTGGGAAAAAGATTGCAAAAATGACTGTCACAGTTACTTATAAAATATTTGCTGGATGTCTCTCGAAAGTCTAACATTTCTCTATTCAATATAATACGCTTATCGTTTCAAAATTGTTATTTAACTGTTCTTATGTCTTAACATTTCTTTGACTGGAAAATTTATGTTTTTTGAATCATGTTTGGAGAAATCATCATTAGATTTTTTTTTGGTCTTAATTTGGAAACAAACTTTTATTTTTTTTCCTTATACTCTAACAACTCTGATCCTCAGTTTGCGACTGCTATCTTTTTTGTTGAAAGATTGTTCTGATACAGAAATTTTTAAATTAATGATGCTACAAATAAAATACTAGAAAAATACGGAAAAAGATACATTCTCTCCAAAAGAGGCTCTGAAATATTCACTTGATAAAAATAATTGAAGAAAACTCTTCTATTAAACTATTTCTTTTCTTTTATAAAGTTAAGGAAAAAAAAATCATAAAGATAACAGAGTTATTTCTTTTGGTGAATCTAATTATAGATCTATTATATTTACCCTTAAATCTATTGTGATTTAGTCATTAAACTCTTTAAATTTCTTTTTTCTTTCCTCAACTTCTAGACAGTTTTCTAAAAACAAAATTAATTTCAGTGTTCGTTGGTCGTAATGTAAACAAAGTTTTACAGATATTTAGAAAAAAAAAAGATAAAAGCAAACACTCCACTTGTTTTGACCTATATGAGATAATGTTCTTCCTTTTCAAATGTTAATGCGACTAAAGATCTGCCATGTAGTCGGGATTGATGCACTTTAAATCTGTCGAGGTACAAACTTTTCTCACTGGTGGGCTTTGGAAGTTTGGAGAGGGATGTCCCAGCTCAGGTGTCTTCGCCCTCGATACTTGACAGATGTCCAAAATTACGAGATCTATTACCAATATCCACCGTGTTGCTTCTTTAATGTGACCGTAACAAAAGTTGTCAATCAATCCTCTTTGAAAGATCTCAACTGAAATTTCTCAAATTTCGTCTGCTCTCAAATTAAGAAGTGGCTTGATGTCTTTAAACTACTTACTCACAACTAGGAGGTACCCGTCCATTACGCATCATCACTTCAGAAAATGAATGTTCTCTACTTTTCATGTATTTAATAATATCTTTATTGACAACTGAGCCAACACTATTTATTAATATTTTGATCATATATAAACTTTCTTAAGTTGAATAATCAAAGAATGGGACGTCTTGGTTTTATTATGCACTTCATGAAAATGCAATCGTTGCAAAAGCGTTAAACATAAATGTTGTAAGTAAACATTATGAAATAAATAATTATATCGGCAAGTTATCTTTGTAGTATTTACTTTAAGAAATAACAAAAATAAAGGATAAGCGATAATAAGTGACAAAAGTTTGGAATGAAAACTGCAAGGTTATCCCTTTTTCATTTTGTTAAGTGTATATTTTTGAACTAGAAAAAGAAAAATGAGTAAAAGTTTTCCCTCTAAACTTTATCTATAGTAGATAATACTAACCAATGCGTAACCCAATTATTATAAATATAATAATAAATTATAAATTCATTATCGTTAACTCAACACATTAAAACGATCATTCACATCAATAAGGCATCATAATATTTATTCTCATAAGTGCTATGTTAACAGCACTATAAGGCGATTTAAATACATCGCCCTCTATTATCTCTATTTATTATAACTTTCAATATTTTCTATTATTCTTTTAACATAAGCTTAAAAGCTTAAAACATATTTCAATTTAATACTTTACTCGGTAAGCTAACCACTAAAATGCAAAATTAATTCCTTTAATCTGATTTTGACATGTGATTAATCCTCTCACACCATAAAGCTTAACTCATCATTTTCACGCGAGCAGAGAATTATTCATTCATTTAATTAAAACCCTTTCTGTACGAAGTAAACACAATGCAGTAATGTTTAATTTTAAGCATTTGCACCATAAATCGCTTTTTTATAATGTAGTACAAGTTTGAGAGAAAATATAATAAAATATTTCTCTATTCGTCTTCTGAAGTAACTCATATTTAATTAGAAACTCTGAGTAATTAAACAAACCTCAACAAGTGCTGAACTGCACCATAAAATTTATTTAATTAAAGATCTTCATATTACAAAGAGCTATTTTAGAGAGAAAAATGCTTATTCTCTTCATATCGAAATTTAAACTAAAGCACTCTTCATCGCAGTTATATATTAAGTTAGAAAATTCTTTCAGAACCAACTAGTTGTTTGAAACTTTTGGCATTGAATTTTAAATGACATATGAATTTCAAATGACAAATGATATATGGCATAAACAGTGAAAAAAAACCGTTGTTATGTAAAAACGTAAAATATAACTTTTGTGTTATAAATTGTACACTACAGTAAAAGGTATAATTCTTTAAAATTACGATAAGAAATTTACAAAAAAAAATGCAAAAATATATATGGTGCAATATGAAAGTATTAAAAAATAAATCCAGGGAGATGAAAAAAATAGGTAATACCTAATAGAGAGTTTTAAATATGGACTTGAAAAAGTAAATTATTATTTTCATTTCCAGTTCTTGGTAGCTCTGCAACGCACGTTATTATTTTCTTCCGCTGTCATTATGATTAAATATTTAAAAGTCGCTAATCAATAGTAGAATGAATAAAAATTTATACTGTAATGCAAATAAATTTGTTTCACCCAGATCTATAAAAATCAAAGGTCAATCCCTAACTTCCTATATTTTTAAGACAAATACTGAAATATAAAATACAATACAAATACACACAATTCACTTAGTATCAATTGGTAGAACAGCTATTTTACTAATAGCTCTTTTAAATTCACCTGATTGAGTTTTAACCTTGACAACTCTCACTTTTCCGTCTGACCCATGATATACTTCTAGGATTCGACCTAAAGGCCAAGTATTTATGGGTAAGAAATCATATTTGATTAAAACCATTTGACCTATCATTAGATCATTTTTTTCAGTTATCCATTTCGATCTAGCTTGCAATGTATTCAAATAATCAGACTTCCATTTTTTCCATGTGTGTTGTACAACCTTAGTAATCTTTTCCCATCGACTGAGATGATTTTCATTTACATTTATTAAATTTGGCTCAGGTATTGATGTTATAGGGCTCCCTATCAAAAAGTGACCAGGGGTCAAAACATCGAAGTTATCTGCGTCACTACTGAGGGGAGTCAGTGGACGCGAATTTAATATTCCCTCTACCTGAATCACAATAGTTTCAAATTCTTCAAAAGTAAAGTGAAGATTTCCTATCGCTCTTTTAAGATGGTGCTTCACAGATTTTACACCTGCTTCCCAAAGTCCTCCAAAGTGAGGGGACCTGGAAGGTATAAATTTCCAATCTATACTTTCTGACACGAAATATTGAGCTAAAATTTCATCGGGAAAATTAATTAATTTATGAAATTTCTTTAATATTGAGTTTGCTCCCACGAAGTTAGTAGCATTATCTGTGTAAATTTTGGAGCATTTGCCCCGTCTGCTAGTAAAACGTTTAAGTGTTGCTATCAAAGCATTGGAAGTGAGATCCGATAATAACTCGAGATGGATGGCCTTCGTAGAAAAACATATGCAAACACAAATGTATACTTTATTTAGAGTTCCCTTTCTCTGGTTTTTATATTTGACTAAAAAGGGTCCGCATAAATCAAGTCCAGCAATAGTAAATGGGCAGGATACATTTACTCTTTCACTGGGCAAATTTCCCATAATTTGGGAAGAAAGAATAGGTCTGCTTTTAAAGCATGTCACACATTGATGAACGGTTTTACGTGCGATGCTACGCCCGCTCAAAGGTCAAAATTTTTGTCGTACTGCATTTAACAATCCCTGTGGGCCAACGTGAAAGAGTCTTCTATTCAAGCTGTTAAAATAAAGTTTACTTAATTTTGAACCTTTTCGTAAAATCGCAGGATGCTTAAGAAAATATGGCACCGAAGCATTTTCTAATCTTCCGCCTACGCGAACTATTCCTTCTCCATCTACAAATGGAAACAAATTAGAAATATTACTTGGAATTTCTTTTTTATCAAACAAGGGTTTTTGGGCATGCTTGATAAATTTAATTTCTGACTCCTTGAATTCGGTTACAGTTAGGGGCCCAACCATCTTAGACTTATTCCTACAGTCGTAGATGAATCTGAAAATATAAGACAAAATATTAATAACTTTGAAATAATTATTAGAAAGTTCTAAAAGTTCGTCAAAGATGCTAGAGGAATCGCTATACAGCAAGACAGTCTCTTCACTTCTCTCAGCTTCAGGCAATTTTTTCCTTTCTTTAACTACAGTCTCTTTCTCATTTTCTGTGAGGTAGTCTAACTCAGGAACCACTTGTTGAAAGTTTTTAGGAAATTCAGGATCTGTCAAAAATTATGCACCTGTCCACCATCTGGAATTTGTTACCAGACAGTCAGCGCTCAGCCCACGAGAGAGGAAGTCTGCAGGGTTTTCTTTACCAGCACAATGGTACCATGAGTGGGGATCCGTTAGACAGGTTATTTCGTTTACTCGGTTTGCAACGAATTGTTTCCATCGGGTTTTGTTTCCCTTTATCCAAAACAGAACTATTTTGGAATCAGTCCAATGATATTGTAAACAGGATCTTTTAAGATTCACGATCTTTTTCACCCTAGATGCTAGGCGAGCAGCGACTAGAGCTCCGAGTAATTCCAGGCTGGGCAGGGTCACACAGTTTAATGGTGCTACACGGCTTTTTGAAGTCACAAGTTTAACAGAAATTCCATTCCTTGACTTAGTCCTCAAATATATGGCTGCGCCATACGCCTTATTGCTGGCGTCACAAAAGCTATGCAACTCAACATCATCTTCTAGCAAAGTAGAATCTAGAACTAATCGGGGTATTTTTAGACTTCCTAAGTGGGGAAGTTCTTCACGCCATTTTTACCACTCCTTTTCAATATGTGTAGGCAATGGGTCGTCCCATTGAATTTCTTCCTTCCAGAGATCTTGAGGGAGGCATTTCATTCTAACGGTGAAAGGAGAAATTAACCCTAATGGGTCAAAGATCTTACCAACTGCTTGCAGTATGAAGCGTTTCGTATTTTTATCTAAAGAAACAAATTCCAGTAGACTTTTAGTATCCGTAGTCAAGTAATCTTCATGAGTGTTCCATGACAATCCTAGGACTTTTGTTTCATTTGTGCCCAAACTTACAGTTTCATGTACAGGGTGTACATCAAAATTTTCCTTCTTCCATTGCTCCATTAAATTAGTATCATTAGTAATCCATTTTCTGAGATCCATTCCAGCAGCTTCCATAACATATTTTGCTCTTCGTGAAGTTTGAAGCGCTTCTTCAAATTCGTTACCACCGGAAATAAGATCGTCAACGTAGAAGCTTCTATCAAAAAGTTCTACAGACGTTCATAAAACGTTTTGTCAGCTAAAGTTAAAAACTGTGGAATTTCCACATTAGAAATATCTAAACAAGAAGAGGGTGTAAATTCAGTTATTTTGTCTACAATCAAGAAATCTATTGGTTCAAGAAAACTGCTATCTTCGTTAGAAATAATTGTGTTTAATTTCCATTTTATGTTCTGCATTAATCCATTTAGACCGGATACCGGTGTCTTTATTTTTTGCTTTTTTATTCCTAAGCAATTACTCATTCTTTCTGTTAGTACACAAATATTACTCGCGGAATCAAGTATAGCTCGTATTTTTATTCTTTGATTATCTGCTCTGGAAACATAAATCTCAGCAGTTGAAAACAGAACATTTTTTTTGTTTGTCTGTTCGGGCAATGTGTTATTACTCAACACTGACGCGGTCGTATTAGCATTAGAATTTTTATTAACTGTTTCGCAATATTCTTTTTCATTTCCGTTATTGATGACTAAAGGGTTTTTCATTTTCGATTTAGTACAGTTTTGAGAACAAATCAAATGGCTATGTAAACCACCACATATGCATCTATATTTAGATAAGCAATTAATTTGAATATGGTTGGATTTTAAGCACAAATTACAAAGTTTGTGTTTACGAATGAATTTAAGTCTTTCCTCATCACTAAATTTTAAAAAAGTAGGGCATCGATATATCGGATGTTGTGACTTACACACTATACAATTTTTATTTTTGTTTTCATTTACTATGAAAGCCTTTGGCTTAGTATTGTTGGAACAAAATTTATTTGTGTTAACTTTAGAATTTCTATCAACAGACAATAAAACGGATTCCCGTTGTTCCAAGAAGGCAATAAATTCTTCAAATGTTGGAACATTTTTGGATTTATGAGATAATTCAAAATTTCTTCTCGATTCTCTATTAAGTTTCTCAACAAGAATATTAATAAGTAAAACATCGGATAATTTATTTTGCTCATATTTAAGCACTTTTAATGCACGTATATTTTTTTGAACGCAATCAATCATATTTCTAATTTCTGTGGAATTTTCATTTTGTATTTTGTCAAATTTCAAAATGTTTTGAATATGAATATTGATTATCAAACGTTCATTCTCATATCTATTTTCTAAAAATTCATATAAGGAATCAAAATTATCAAAATTACTACACAAATAATTTACTTCATGAGTTAAACTAGATCTGAGGTAGTACAGCTTCTGAGACTGACTCAGTTGCGTATTATTTGTGATCAGATCGTCAAATTGGACTTTAAAGGAACTAAATTCTTCACATTTTCCCGAGAACTCGGGTAAAAGTAAAGGGGGTATTTGAGTTTTGATTTCGAAATTATCATTCGATTTCGTTACTGCCCCAGAACTTGATTTCTTAGAGGAATTAAGAATAATTTCAATTCTTACCTCTAATTTCTCGAGGCGTTCTTCAAGAAGATCGAGTTCTTCGTCGATAGAAGCCAATTCTGCATCCTTTACATTAGGAATGGAGTAATAGTTGTTGCGCAGTTCCTCAATATTTCTTTGCAGTGCAATAACATTTTTGAGCTTTACTTTCGTTTCAACCGAATCGGTTTCTTCATTGGCACTTTTAATAAAGGTTTCAATTCTGCTAATTTTGCCTTTCAAGGTACTTTTTGATCTATTTAGTATTTCCATAGTTCACTGATCGCTCCGGCTCGACGGACCAAGATGTTTATTTTAGTTGTTTCGTTGTTTTATTTTAAAGACGGACCAGCTACGCTTGCTTCCTTTTTACTTTTTATTTGACCACACATCTAAAAGCTATTTACAAACGCAGCAAATTTTAATCATTTAATAATTGTGAGCTTCAAATTATCAAGAGTTCCATTATTGCCCACGTCAACGTATTACAGAGAAAATTCTCGTCTGCCTTCTTTCACAGAAAGTTCTCATCTGCCGGTACATGGCTGAAGAGCCGCATATCTGCATTAGCGCGCATGACGTTGGCGCACATGCGCCAACAAATACCTTTACGCGTCTGATTCAGAAGAATAAAATTATAAGGAATACTTATCTTACCGAACGATTCAGTTCCGAGTTGTTAATGGACTTAGGTATGAGGAACCAATTAACTGACCTAATGCATTCTCTTCTCGAGTTTGATTTGATCATTCCTTATCCTTCTCAATACATTTACTATTATTTACTATTATTAACTATCTTTATATTTAAGTATACGCTACTTATAAATGCAATGTATAAAATCTATGTACTACACTTCAGTAATATTGATTAATCTATATCTTATAAGTTTCTCCCATTGAGAGAAATACTCAATTGAAACAACATTGCATTTCTAAATATTCATTAATATTTCATATTTGGACATGATAATTACTATGTGGATTCGTTCACATCATAAACAGTTGTAGCATCTATGTGTAAGATGTTAAGTTTAAGAGCAGTTTTCTTCGGTTTATGTTAGTTTTACTTCTATACTGGGACAGCTTCTTGGAGTGTAAGGTATGAAATTGTTTGAGTGTCCGTTTTTCGTTCACTTTTCTTTTTCTTTTCATACTCTACTCAAAATTATTAAGTAGGTAGCATTGAATTTTAAGCTTTTATTTGTATCAAATATTAGATTATTAGGACCTAGGATTGTAAATTCATAAAATGATGTACTTTTCAGGGGCAATGGTATATTTTTATACCCCATTTTTAGCACCCTAAACATTTCTGAAAAATATATTTTTTGACGTACATTTATCTTCAAATGGTAGCTTATAATTTTCTTTACTTAAATTAGATAGCAGAACCACGCAGACTAATTATAAAAATAACTGCTTTAATTCTTTATGTAAATACTGGTAATAACTCAAAACATATTATATAAATTATTGGTTTCGTACTTAAAATTAAGTGGTATAAAATTGATACCACTACCTACACAAAGGGCTAGTGAGCAACAGATGGCAGAACTGAAATTTGCAATTCAGACTGATATGTGACAATTTGCTTTAATACGTTGACAGATGAAAATAAATAGTTTCCAAGAAGATACTTTTGTCAAATCATTCACCTGTTCAATCATAGCAAATAAAATACATGTAAACTTATTTATTTGAATAACGGAAATTTCAAAACTTGTTTGGGAAGAAGTCCAATAGTCTAGACTTAACTGATATATTTTTATACATGTCTGAAAAGTTCACCTTATGTGACCGTTTCAGAGAATCTTTTTTCATCTAGTTTATCTAAAATAAAATTATAACAACCAGGTAAAATATCTAGTTGCAATAATATGATCTTACTTTTGTTAAATTAATTGGTTAAGGCCTTCGAAAGTACTTTATTTAAATATGTTAAATCATTCTACATTATTATGTGTGAGGGGTTGGAAAATTTCCGGAAGGAATTTAAAACTTAGGGTCAACTTTAAGTTTTCTGCATTGTTTACGTAAAGAAGTTCTTTCGTCAGAAATTTTACTTTTCTGGGTCGGTTCTTGTGAAAACTGCGCGGAAATGATTGTTTTATTTAACTTCTTAAACAGTGTCGGAAACTTCAGACAGCAAAAATGTAGCAACTTTTACAAGAAATTATCTATTTAAATTACATTATTTATTTTTCTCAGTTTCATGAATTTATGTTTTGAAAAATAATGTCAATAAAAAGCAGAGAAATAGATGGCAAACAACAGAATGCAATTTGAAAAATAATGTCAATAAAAAGCAGAGAAATAGATGGCAAACAATAACTAAAAGACTAGCAAAACATATTGTTTCAAATATTGGATAGAATTTTATTTATTTACTCGTCTATTTGTTATACTGACAAATGGAGGAGTTTCAGGGAATGTACAAATTTATAATTCTCATCGGTTTAGGAAAATTTGAATTTGGAAAGAAACCATTCAAAAGGGGTAGCTAAATTATTACTTTAAAAATTAATCAGCTAAGAAGTTGGAAATGTTTCATTTCAACAAATCTCAAACATTTGTCCACAAAGACACGTAAGTAGAACTTTAATTAGCAGTTCTTCAAAAGTTTCAGGTAAAATAGTAGAATTTTAAGGTGAAAAATGAAACAAGAAGTTGTTAGCAGAAATGATGTAAGTTTAATGGATTCAGTAGTGTTTGAAAAGAACTAACTTTGATTGAATAACTAAACTTAGACTTTGCTAAATTAATGGAAATTGGTTGTGACGAAGTAGCATCACAATGTTATTTGAATTGCAAAATAGTGCTTGATAATTATGCAATTTATACTAAATTCCATGTTTCGAACAAATTGTGTATCAAATTTATAATTGGTATGGATATTGTTGATCAATTAAATATATCCTTAACTAGAAATGGAATGCATGTTATAGGAGAAAGAAATGAATATAATTTTAATTGTCTACAAAATCTCAATAGTAATTCAAGAGTGCATTTCTTACTGAAGACGCCTGTATAAAAACCCAACATTATTAATTGCAATCTCTCCAAAGAACTAGCTTCACTTAAGTGAATTAATAATCGTATTATTGATCAAAGTAGAATGAACAATAAACCTCATTATTTAGAATTAAATAAATCGATATGTCAGTGAAATGAGAAAATTGTGAAATAAACATTGAATCAAAAATCTATGAAAATGTTAAGACTTTATCAAAACGCATTTAAAAACCTTCGAGAATAGTCACTAACAGAGATATAGTGTTTTCAAAAGAATGAATTTCAAAAATTCTGTATAGATGAAGACATAAATCACGTAAAATTCCTAATAGGAATTATACGCGAAAGTAGGAAGACAAAAGCGAAAAATATCGAATACGAAAGCAAAAGCAAAAAATTAGGGAGTCAGGAAAAATTAAGAATGCAGAAAGAAAACACAAATAACAGAAAAAAAAATTAAAAAGAAAAAAAAAACATTCGTAATTGAGTGTCCTAAAAATAATACATAGAAAAGAATTGGAAAAGAAGTAAAGCTAAAAAAGGAAACAGTTGAGGAATTAATTCAGAACAGGAACGTAGAAAAGAGATGTGTGTGAATGAATATACCAGGAAAAATACTCATAATTTTCCAGAATAAAGAAACAGGAATTTAAAAAAATACTAAAACATTACAAGTATGGAGACTTAACCTCACAGAAAAGACTCAATTCAAGGCATGTTTAAATCTGATATCAAAATACATAGAATCGACCAAAGTCAATACTGATACGAGGTAGAAGCACTTAGAAGTAACAACCATGACTCTAGCGAAGAATTTTAAATAAAGAGAAGTCGAATTAGTTAGTCGTTTTCAGAGTTCAACTTCTAACTTAAACTAACTGCTACTTTTTTTGCTTAATTTTATTATTCATTATTTTTTTCTTTATTTCTTGTTTATCTCATTTGCGATATATTACACTCATTTCGCAAATGCGCGTAGATCAGCAATTATGGTCAAATGTCGATGTGAGGACTTTATTTACTCATCTGTAAACAGTTCCTTACTAATGATCACATTCTCGTTCAAGTCAGGAAACCCTTTAAAAAGGTGTACAAAGAATTAACGAGAAATGCAAGGGCTGAAATACACAGACGTGGCAAAAAAATAGGTAGACAACAGAAGAATAATGCAACTGTTCCCGACGATAATCAGGGCGAAGATGTGCTTGAAAAAGTGTAGTATTTTCCCATTCTAAATAGTACGATAAACTCTGTAAAAAGTAATATCGACCATCATTAAAATGAATTTGTTTATCAAGAGTTGTGTCGTAATT
>BMAW01083737.1:0-31841 GCA_019974015.1 Nephila pilipes
TATATATATATATATATATATATATATATATATATATAATACATATCCTTAGTCAAAACTTTCATTTTGAACTAAAATATTGAATTGAATTATTTACAATATAAGAATTTAAAGTTCAGAAAACCTTAAATTTGCATGATAAAAATAATAATAATGTAGTAGCTTATCCATTGAAAAGTAATTAATCTATTTTAAGAATGGAATAAAAAAATGACATAAGATTTGAGCTCCCTTTACAGAGTACATTAGTATTCAAATCTATAAAAATTATTTTATACTTTGATTAATTTTCTGCATAAGTTCAGGACCACTTTTAATGAAACTAAGTACGCACAAACACAAGCACAAAAAATCACGCAACTGTTACGTTAAGCATGGATAATCATAGCCTACACTTCGTAGGGCGAAAATCAAAGCGAAATATCTAAATTCATTGGTCCTTGTTGCTAACGAACGACTTTGACCAGATCTTCATCCAATGGATGTTGTCTTATTTAACTGTCTCCGTAAGTTTCACAAATTTCTGGCATCACATTAAACAATCTAGCATTCTGAACGACATGCTGCCCTGCCTCAAGTTTCTCCTAGATTCATCACCTCATTACATTATCCACATGTTGATGTAGTTACTCATTCAAACATCTGCGGTAGCAAGTGATCATGATTGATAGCTCGAGGCCCTGCTTTATTTACGTCGAATCATGGTTCAAGACTTAGTGCTACTGAAGACTTGTATTTGGGTTGAGGTACGTGAAATAAATCAAGACCCCATACTTACCCCTTAATATGATGTTGAAGTTTGTCTTCAGAGAAACCTGCTTAGTTGTCGTTCTCGTTACCTGATTCAGGATCAAAATTATGATACCCGTTTCCAATAGCCTTCGTGTTAATTTTCAGTGTGACGTTAATAAACAACCAATAAAAATCAACCAACATAAATTTTATACGTTTGCTTTTGAATTGCCCCTCAAGATGCTGCAGGAAAACATAGTGAAAATCATTGAAAAGTGCTAATGATCGAAACTCATAAACTGGCACAAGATTTTTCTCTTTAAAAATTCAAATAATACACACACGTGTACGTAAACAGAATTGTTAAGAAAAATTAACGACTTTGTTCGAAAGCATTAAATTTGACTTCCTTTTGGTATTTCTTGAAACATTCTACTGAACATGAAAATTTCCGTGAATCTGAACACCATTTTATTTTTAATTTCTTAAGGAAAAACATGTACGTGAGAGCAGTTTATTTAGAAGGTTTTCAACATTAACGTGGAAAATATTGCCAAGAGCAAATTTAATTTCGAATATAACATTACATACTTTAATATAGCCTGTATAAAGAAATGAGCTAAAATAAATTATTCAGAATGTTTACAAAAAAAAAATACCCCTACTTCGACCACGGTAGACAAAAGGTTAAGGTCACAAAATTGCTGTTGGCGTTGTTTCATTGAGTCGTGGTGTCCCTATAAAAAAAAGAGCTACCTTGAAGATATTATTTTACGTTAGCTGTGTTACGGGTCTGGTGTGGTGTAAAGTCATGTAGAGGGAGATTCCAATTCTAGTGTCGTCCTCGTCACTTGACAGAGGATCATAATTTTGAGGATAATAATATTTGCCAATAGCCCTCACGTTACTTCAACGCGTTAAAAAGCAATCAATCAAAAATCCATCCATCTTTGAAAAGCTTTCTATAATGTTTATAAAATTATAAATGTTCATTGTAACGATTGCCAGACACAAGGACGATAATGAACCGATAAAAGAACTCATCCCACAATTTTTCAGCATGTTTGGTATTATAATAGTATCAATTATTGTAATTATTTGTGTTTCTTCTTCTTCATTGTTCACCTACAGTGGTGGAAAATAACACTTTATTCTTTAAGTAGCCCCAATGAAAATCGCATCAAAAGTTTTTGACACAAATAAATAAAAGGTCGTCGTTTTATTTGCTAACAGTCTTCTAAAAACGCAATCAACTGGATATTGTTCGTATTTCTAGTGGGCTCCCTTTAATCTTGTATAATTTTATAAATTAATTATAATTTTAAATTTAATTGGTCCAAACAGATTGAAGCTTGTTTTATTTTGTATTAATAGCTGTACCAGATTAGGCCCTTGTATGAACACCCTATATAATCATAATAGAAACTAATATTTAGAAAAGATCTCATTATAATCTGTACACAAAAGGTATTTATGAATAACGAACAAATTTAAAAAAGAATCGTTTCATAATATTAACATCTAACATCAAATCATTCTAAATGACATTAAAATGAGAGATATTTACAATTACACATAAATTACAATGAATTATTTTTTATTTTAGAAATATCCAAATATTTTTAAAAATTCTTTCAATGTAAGCGTATGTAACCTTATGATAACGAATCAGACATAAATTTAAATTCAAAAATATTAAAAGGTTTTCCAACATCGAAGGAAAAATAAAAGACTAAAGGCTTGTCTGATGTAAATGCATTTTCATATAGAAATTTTGATTATGATGTAATTCAGAAGTTGATTCTCACAACGCTTTACACAAATAGCTTCCAAACACTCCGAGAAAACTTGGAGGAAAATATATTTCTGAGAAGCAGAGATGTATTTTGTGTTCAAAGTCATTGAAAAGGAATACTTGTTACTCAAATATGTAAGAATAGTAAATTTACCACTGAATAAAACTATAGTATAATAAAACTATTTCACTCTAGCTGAAAGACATTGTGTCCTATTTTTAGATAAATCTAAGAATTTAAAATATTCTAAAATCAATTTAACAGATTAATGTGTACTATGAAATACGTTTCAATTGACAAATGTAATAATATTTATGATAAACCCATCCATAATTCAATTTAAAATTAAAGTTATCCAATTACATTCAAAGCAGAATTCTTAAAAAAAGTTTTTAAACAAACTTCTTCCTCATTTTTATAAAGACTGTTCCTCAAAATCATTAAAAAAGACATAAATACTGCATTTATTAAATGTGGTTTAGTAAATTAAAAAAAATTAAATAGAAGTTTAGCGAAATGTGATTCAAACTCAAAACACTCTAGACAAATTTTAATATTTAAAATACATATTTATGGCATAGATAAAGATGATAAACTAATATCCATGAAATGTACTTAACTGTGAAAACGTTAAGCTCATTGTAATAAATTTAAATATTTTTTTATCGAAATTAACTAAACTATTGTACAAAAGAACCTTTAAATTAAAATAGTATAAGTTTAAAACTAAATCCTTAGTTCATAATCTTATCAATAGGGAAAATGATATGCAGTGCAAATTCTAGATAGATACCTCTATATTAATTCGTAAAATCCTGTTTTGAGTAAGTAATTTTTCATAAAAAAATGCATTTTTCCGTTAAAGTAATTAAATTAATATTTACTATTTGATTGATATATATATAATGTAATTAGTAAATCGATATTATTTCGTTTCTAACTATCCTACATTCAAAACAAAAGCAGTTGTTTACAACTAATGAATTGGGTTTCAAACTGTCATAATAAAAAAGTAAATTTCAGTCAAACATTATGTTTTAAAGGTAGTCGATCACCTTATACATAAATCTTCACCATACATAAATTATTTTTATAGAAATAAAATGAAACAACATAATTATATATTTTATATAATAGAAAAAAAGGTCATGAAGTGCTCAAAAAAATTGCTGCCTTAAAATATTTTCATTTCTTACAGATTATTATTATTTTAAACCTTTATATTTATCTGAATTTATAGAAGCTAAAGATTTCTGATCAAACATTTTGTCATAAGAGTTTCATTGGATTTATGCCTCCTTATATTTCAAATTGATCCCTTAAAAATCAGTCTAATATAAGTTTTCTGTTCAGATCGCCAAAATCTAAACAGCAGCATAGTAAGCAGTTTTGAAAACGCTGAACAAAGTTTTTTTTTTTCGTTGGAATGTATTTTATTGTTTTGAAATATTTGTGCCCTGAATGGAAGATATGTTTTCAAAAAATAGGAATCAATATGTTTTGAAATTTAGAATAGTATCAATTCTTCATTTGTTTCACTAGCATGTGTATTATTTAACGTATAAATAATCATTTGTGATAAATATCTCATTAATACTTTCATAAGATATATATATGCATTTATAAAAATATTTTTCTTTTAAATTAGTTGGAAAAAATATTTACAATCATCAAACGTAGTACTATAATACTTTTTCAATGTATCGTTTCTTAAATTTTATTTTTTAAACTGAGAATTTTTAATACATTTAAGTAATGACAGCTTTTGGCATTTTCATATATGTTTGAAATGTTTTTTTAGTTTTAAAATTCGTATTTCATTCAATATGTATGCTAAATAATATTTTATTACTGTCTTTATGTTTTTTTTTATCTACTAGTGCTTTTGCATTTTGTTATAAATGGTTTTAGGGAAATTTACTCTAGAAAATTTAGCGAAAGTAATATTTCATGAGTAATTCCTAAGATAACGATTTTTTTTTCAAGTATTTCTAAAAGTTTTCCTTCTTGTATATATATTTCACGTTTTGATACTTCATTGATTGATAGGGAGATTGTTAATGTTGCACATTTGGAAGCTTAGTTTGACATGTTTTGGTTTTATTAACCTCTCACGCACCTTAAAGCTAATGTATAAGGAACTCGTACATTTGAACCAAGATCAAGTGATGTGGAAGACATCTGAACTGGCACCTCCTTTTCTTTTGCACCTTCTTCTGTAAGTATTGTTGCCACTGAGAGTATGAAAATTATATTTTAAACTTTTTTTTCATTACAAATTCAAATAAATATTTTACATATGCGATGAAATATGCGAGTCATAAAAACTTTATTAATAGCAGCAGTTTATTTAAGCACATTTTTCTGAATTGCAATTCATTACTGTGGACCGTTATATAATCAATCGATCAAAATCATTAGATGACTGAATTGGTATTTATTGAATCCATCTTTAGTGGAGAATCTATATGCGAACTCTTAGTATGATTCAAAATATTTTTCAGATCATCAGTCGTCTTAATTGATTTTATCAATTTTTTTTGTTCCGATTTCTTTTATGTTATTGTCACATTAAAATACAACAGCGTACTAGACTTTAAGTTTATTCTTCTAATAACAATCAGGAAAGAAGGCAAGACATGATCTAATGCCTACTCATCAAACTTTCGCACCGTACCAAGTGTGAATACTGATATTCAGTTCCAATAAAATCGATACCGCTTTCAATTTTTAACACATCGCACTGCAGCAGAATTATGAGTACAAATGTTTCCGTGACCCGGATTACAGGACTACAGTGGTCGTGTAAATTAATCAGAATTTATGCTTATTCATGAGCATGTAAGAAATTACTGAAAATTCGAAAATAATTTTAATGTAAATTAATATGCGTATTTATGTTTGATAACTGCATTTAAGGAATTCCAATATAAATGCATGTTTTTCTTTTTAATAGACATTTTAAACTTGATAAAAGTACGATTTATGGAAAAGTTGTGATATTCATAAACTAATTTTAATTAAATTGAAAATATTTACAGAGTTAGACAAGATAAACTATAAAAGTATATGATACTATTTAAATGTTAAATGTAAATGTAAGCACACTGTTGATCAAAGCACAGCTTAAATGTAACAACGGATGAAATTAATTAAATAATTTACTTTCAGAATTGGTTTGGATGCACATTTTTATTATATTTTTAAATAACAGTTTTTTTTCAGTATTACTGCAACGCGAATACATTATGCACCTCATCTTCTTAACTTATCATTCATAATAATGTTCTTATAGGTGGTGTATTATGGTAGAAAACGAAATAAATGCCTATACGATATATAATATATATATATTTTTATAATTATAACTTGTTGAAAGCATCTCATATGTCTCTAAGACATCTGTATCTTTCATTTTTATTTGTATAAAATGTGTTTAAAATTAAACTGACAGTTCTCAGCTGCCTGTATCTCCAGTTAAACAGAATGGATCTGAATGAAATTTCAAATATGTGTTATGTAGATCACAGAGTCGAGACGCAGCTAGAAAAAAAATACACTTAAATTTTTACCAATTTTGGACGCTGTAATCAAGTAAATGGTAAAGCAATAGTACAAAATTAAAATGAAAGCAACATTTTTTTTTGTTACATTCATATCCCCTCGAAGTGCATACCTTACAGGTCAACGAGTTAAAAGCGTATCATTGAGCCATTAACGATAGCATACATTTCTGACGAAATGAGGAAATCATGACGACATTGATGGAAATATGTCGGATTTCAGATACGCTTCATTATTTACACGTCCTTTGTGCATATGATACTCAAGGAAATCCCAAAACCTGAAGTCACAATGATTCAGATACTGTGATCTGAGTGACCGAGCAGACCATCTGAACCAAGGACCGTCAAACTTTTTTGATCATCGTCCCCCAAAAGATTTAAAATGATATTGTCGACCTCCTCGAAAAAAAGGATGAGAAAATGAAAAACTCTTACCTGTTTTTTTTTTTTTTAAATAAATTATATCATTTAAGAAACAGTTAAGTTTTGAGTTATTAGTTGACTTTGAAGCGAAAATGCTTTTTAATAATTTAACAGTAAGTAAATTTTGTATGAATATAAGTATTACACAAAAATATCTAAAATTTTTAATATGGCATTTCCTTTTTTTAATTGCATTCCCAAGCTTATACATGATAAACTGACATATTATAAATGAAAAGTTTGCTTCGTAAGACCTTGTCCTGAACAGTGTTTCGAAATGTATCGTAAGCTTCAAAAGTTTTAAGTATTATTTAGGAATTTTACTTCATTTATCTTATATTTTTCTGCATTCAGTTCTCTAATATTTCACCTACGTTTTAAATACTCGGAAATTAAAAAAAAAAAATGTCATTGATGTTATTATTTTCGTTGCTTTATAATTCTTTTTATCAAAAATAATATATATATATATATATATATTTTAAATATCACAAAAATGTTACCACCGTATATTTAGATGCTATCAATGATAATAATCTGTACGTTTCAGCGTATTTAATAGCAGGGATTATTTTATATGAATTTTCTTAAGAAATTAGGCTTATAATGAGGAAAATTAACCGGACTGTGCGTGCGTACTCTTTCAGAGCTCGCAGGCCTGGGAAAGCGGTTCTTTCTCGTATCCCCGGTCTTGAACGAGTTAATGGGATACACTAGTCTAAAAATGACAACATTATCGAAACAATTTTTACCTTATTTTAATCTGGTGACTTTTCTAAATATATACACGAATTGTTCAGTTCTAGCTTCATTATTTTGCTTAAATGCACGAAATTATACATAACTGTTTTTTTATGATTTTTGTAATGTCTGATAAAAGAATTTGTAAATTTATAAATAACACTAGTATAAACAATCACATGCACACAATTATCAGAAACACTTGTAACAGACTTTTAAGAAAAACGGATTAAAATGTTAATATTTGTAGAAATAAAAAGGAATTTACAATACAGAAATATTTTGAAAAAATATCAAAATCTTTAAATAATTGTTTGTTTCAAATTATTCTGTCACGTACATTTTATGTGTGTTAAATACCATGAAAATAGGGTTTTTCCTTTAAAATACCTAACTTTAAAAATGCTCACAGGGTACTATGTCCCTTAATTGGAAAAAAAAACTATTAAACGCTTAGTAAAATTTTGATGTCATTTATTTAGTTCCAAATTCCCTCATTAATATTGAATTTAAAATCTAAAGAACAGTGAATAAATGTAATTTGAAAAATCATTTTTTTAATAAAGTTTAATATGTTTGAAATATTTCAAAACATATTTTCTTTTCTTATCCCCTTATTATTTAGCCTTCCTATTCCCTCCAAAATAAAGCTGTATGACTATTTTCAAGGATTAAACAAAAATATAACGATTGAAAAGATACTTTTTACTTTATACCTTTAAATATAAAAAAGTATTATTTTATGATAATTTGAAACTGTAATCTAGTCTATTTTCAACATCAAACGTAATTGAGATAATCCTTCCATCACACATTCTACAAAAATCTTTAAAGGGCACTCGTATTGCATTTGAATTCGGATACTGTTAAAACAATTACAACATAGTTTAAAAATGAGATCAAAATAGAAAAAGTAACTCAGTTAATTTCTGTACGTGTTGAGAAACAATTTCATTTTTAATGTTTTATAAATTTAAATAAGATCCCTAGGGATAAACCTGAATTTACTTGAATTGAATATACTTGAATTCAAGTAAATTCACGAGAAAGTTGTAAGTCATAGATTTAATGTTTAAAAACATCTTAAAATAATCTTATTGTCTTAAGTGATTGATTTTACAGAAACTACATATAGAAATTTGCAATATCATAAGATTATATATGAGTTGAAATGTATTTCAAAGTATGTAAGAATTTGTTCGGCTTAAAACTTAACAATAATTCTTGTTTATCATAATTCTGATTTATATCTAAATGGATGGCATAATATGTATTAATAGAAAATGTAATTTATGCTAATTAAATTGAATGGCTTTAGTTTTAAACAGTATGTATGTAAAATAAAAATGATAACATATTCCAATAAAATTTTTAAAAATGCTTTATAAAATTATGTAATATTAAGTACTATAACACATCGATCAATAACTCCCGAGTCTAAAATTGAAAACAACATTTTTTTGGCAAAAATTTTTTTATTCATCAACATAACACCTTTTGTTAATCACCTTTTAGGGTGATACAATCGTTCCAACGCTTTTCCAAATCTTTTTTTGTTTTTTTTTTTTCAAAATTTTTCGCAAGAAATCTTTTATTGCGACAGTCAGCGACAAACAGCTTCTGAATCATCGACTCGTTAAGCTGTTTGTTCCATCAAAGCAATCGCGGCACCCACTTGGAAAAAACCTTTTTCACTTCACTTCAAAAAACCTTTTTCCTGGTCCGATCAACTTAAAATTTTGACACGCTTCAAGCAAAGGTTAGTACTCTAGAAAGACCTGGTTACTGGTTTACTACGAGCGCCATCTCTGGGTTAGTCTTTGGAGTTATTGATCGATGTGTTAGTTACATTTACAAAGGCTCTGAATTCCAGGTTTAAATAAATAATTATTTTAGGAATAATAAGAATTTCTAGTTTTACTAATAACATATTAGACTATCGTATAGAAAGCATTTAAGCTGAATATATACAAGTCGTGTTCGCCCATCCTCTATACACACGTCTGTCAAAAATATATTTTAGAAAAATAAGTTCTTCGACCACAACATATTATACCTCTGTATTGACTTATCTGGTAGTTAAATTCGAAGATTATTTCCATCCATTTGATTATGTGATCCATTTGCTTAAGAACGAAAGCTAGTTTAATTCGATGCATTGATAATGTGTTTATCCATCAATGTTCAGATTAATAATATTAAAATATTCATAATGCCCTATCATTAGATAGATATCCCTTTATTGATTTCTCAAAGAAAAAAAACAAACATATCTTCCTCGCACCTTTGCGCATAAAGTATTATTCATATTTTTTTGTAATTATTGATAAATCCAAAGCATGCTAGATTTCAGCTTTGCTACAAGACATGTTGTGTCAGTATTTTGTTGATTTGATTCTCTGAAGTTATTTTTAAGTTCATTTTTTTATTCCAAATACCATTTCAGCACCTGTATATATATATATATATATATATATATATATATATATAATATTTCCCTTTTCAGACATAATCAATTAAGTAATTAAAATTATTAAAAGTCCAAACAAATATTAGATGAAAATGCAATTACTTCTTACGCATGTAAGCAACACTAAGGCAATTTGTGACAAAACTCTTAATCTTGAACTTCGACCAAGTGACAAGGACGACACTTGAGCTGTCACCTCTTTCTAAAAATTTCCACCCTACATCAAATAGAAGGTTTGGAGCGTAACCACATATTCAATGGGCATAAACTCTACTACACGGTAGGTCTTAAGTAGCTTCAAGACTCGTACCACGCCTCTATTATTCAAGGCCGTCCTCGAGTTCGTAACCATAACCGCAAGAGTACCGTGGAGTAATTAGTCGAATAGAGATACCATATAACTTGCCGAACCATAACTTTTAAATCCATAAGTGGAAAAAATTATTTATAGGGCTCCGAGTTCGCTTAGTGTCAAAAATAGGAGTTATAACTTAAATGAGAGATTATTCAACATGATGACTTTTCATGTCATTTTTATGGATTGGACTGTATATCTGGTAGATCAACATGGAAGAATAACTACTGAAGAATTAGTAAAAATATTTTAATTAGTCAAGTTAATATACAATTCAAGTGTAAAAATACTATTTCATAGACAATAAGAAAATAGTGTTTCAGAATATAAAAATAAACATTCCTAGATAGACATGAAAAAAAAAACGATTAAAAGCTAGAGAAAAGAATAAAATGTAGCACGTAAAAGTTGATATGCCTCAAAACTTTGATTAACTATTTAGTTTTTATCGACTGTTCTCTCAATCTGACTACATTAACAATCTTAAGAATGTACTATTCGATAAAAGTGTAGCGCACCGTATATCTGGGCAGGGAAGTATTCACCACACTGAACTTTTAACAGATTAGTTATTATCGTAAACATATCTTTTTAGTACGCTTTATGAACAAAAGCGTTTGACAAAACTCAGTTAATAAAACTCAGTTACACAATACAGCAACTCAGTAGACATGCAAGAGAGAGTAGATAAATAATCCCTGTATGCAAAACTTATTAACTATGTCATGATTTTCGGATTTATACCAGATACTGGGGGGGGGGGGGATTGGAGACCATTTCTAATTTTTCTCTCAGAAGCTGTACATTAATGGCTTAGTTTCCTCAAATATAATAAACTCTTTGATTTCAATGTCCAGCGTGTGAACAAAATAGGTAATTTATACCAGGAAATACGCTGATAGGAATTATCTGTCATAAACACTGTGTGAACATACAACAAAAGTTATGTTCCTTTAAAAGTATTCAAATAAAAAAATTTAGAACTAAATGGCTTTTTGAAATGTTTGACCAATAGCAAAATCTTAAGTATCGACATCAATGATTAGCTGAGCATATAATAAAAAGTGGACAAGAATAATTACATCCGATGGTACCTGTTTGCTTTTGTGAAATGTAAGAAAAGCTTAGAAAGTTCAGTCGATCCGTCTGGAATCTCTATTTTTCTAAGAAATGTATTAAATGTATTTTAGCAAACTTTGCTTACTCGCAACTTAGAGTAACAAACATCAATTAACATTTAAACATTACTTACGCAAAGCGAGTATTTTAATTTTTTAAATTATTATTTTAGGTATTTTAAAATCCAAGACAACTTTACCTCCTTCGAGGGAATTTGATTGTGTGTAAATAACGAAGATAAGATATATTTTCTCATGAAATGCAATTCAAATAAAATACTCGGATATAATATCTACTAACAGCCTTCCTTTGTTATATCAGTCCACAGACAATTTAAGCTTTCTTAAATAAACAGCAAGTTCAAAACTCCATTTGAAGATATGTCAGAAAAAGACAATATAGATTATTATCTCTCAACACAAAATATGCAAGATTGTTCTTTCTCTCAAATTTGTTCTAACTCCGTTAATCTTAGTTTGTACTAAAATAACAGAGTCTAAGCTTACTAATCCCTCGTTTCAATTAAAACATTTCTTGCTGATAAGTTCAACTTCTATTACTCTATCTAGGAATCGTTTCCGGTTAGTTAAGAAGATTAATTATGATGATTAAATCCAATTTACTAAAGTTTGTATCAGGATTTGTAGTCCTTTATTTCTATTTCCTTTCAATTCTATTTCAGTTATATATCACTATCTCTATTTCTATCCCCATATTTCTAATTTTCATATCAAAATGTTCCTGAAATTAGTGAAGATAAAATAGCGAACAGCCGAATGTCACAAAAAGTTCTTTAGAATCATTGTAAAAGCATATCACGTCTTTCAGATAGTGACACTACGTTGTAAAACAAATCTTAAAATTTATTATAAACATTAGATCATTTTTTAAAAAGAAGAGAACTGTATTTCTTTATAAATATCTACTTGAAGGGAAAAAAACCTATTCTATGTAAGGTAAGGTTCTATTGAAATAAATTTACAGTAGTTCAAACAGAATACGGTATGCAATGTAATTTTGCTTAAACGAACAAGTAGTGGAGATCACTAGTCTTTTATATGTTTATTAATAATCCGTACAAGCAAGAGGATAAAATCTTCTTTGACCGGTTCGTACAATTTAGGTTTTAAAATTGTGTTGCTTAAAATAATATATTTCGAACTTTTATTACATATTTGGCTTTTTTTGGAACTGTAATATGAAAATATGAATGGAATCCAGAATTATATAAATCTGGGTTTCATTAACTTTGCATTAGTGCTATACGATGGCTACTTAAAGAAGACTTTATAAGTGTAAACCACACTCAAACCATAGGAATGATAGCTAAACTTATAACTCCTTCTCCTATCAAAATAAAAATGGAATAATTTTGCGGAAAAGCTTTATTTAACTCGCATCAGTTAGCAATAGGTCTTTAGTTGAATCAAGATAATGACTAAACGTTACGTGAGTGATCACATGCTCCGAACGATAACCTCACGGCAGTCACAGTCATATTTGTTGCAAAATAATTCAAAAATAAAAATATAAAGTAACATTAATATTAAAAAGAGATAAAATGTTTAAAAAAATATTTTTTATTAACTTCGCACTGAGAAGCAACGCGAGTGCGATGAACTTCGTATTTTTTAGCATCGTTCAATTGAAGAGGACGAATACATCAGCTGGCATATCACTCTCCAAGACCAACGGGAGGTATTGGAATCTCTACCAGATTTATCGTACATGGGCTTCTTTTCAGGATAAGTCTTTAGTGGGATCAGGTTTCGAACCCGCAACTCGACGAAAGCAAAACTGGCTGAGAGTCCCCGACTCTGAATACTAGGCTACTGAGGCAACAACGGTTTGTCATATATTTCCTTATTTTATAATATGATCTGAAATTCAAGGAGAAAATAAATGAATTACTTGAGTATACTTTTGAATTCACGAGTAATTGTAATTTTAGCATTATGCTTTGTACTTTTGTTACCTTTGCTATAGTCGAAACTTTTAGAACTGAAATTTTAAAAAGAAAGACAGTCAAAAAGCAAACATCATGCCTATTCTGCATAATTTACGTATCAAATCATTACGCAATCTATATTTTACTTTTTATAGATTTCTTTTTCTAATATTAATTTTGAGTATATTTATACTTGGGATAACAAAATACTTTTTTGCCATTCAAAGGAATATCAATTTGAAATTTTAACAAGGACTATTCGTGATAGACCTTAATATTCGACTAGTGATTAGGAAGACATCAGTGAGCTAGAGTTTATGTCCCTTAACTACCAAACCATACAATGTGAACACCTTAAGAATACACCCATTTCATGCGTTACATGCCAACCTCCAATACCTCAAACCATGGTATTTGCTAAAATCAGGACATTAAGACTTCATTAGTAGTTCTACACATCAGCACTGATCTACCATTTCCTTAAATACTTGGATACCGTAAAATTTTAAAAGGATTTCCAAGCTGTATCCCTATCTCTAGTTCATTTATTTTAAATTACTTTATTTATATAAGCCTAATAGGAAAAATATGAGTGAAATTTGTAATAAAATGAATATATATCACAACATATAATTAATCTAAGCTTATTTTATGGAAAAATATGTCAATATAATAGAACGAAATCTAATATATCGAAATATATAATTAATAATGAAATGAAAGATGTGAAATTCAAAAAGGTAGTACATTTCGTTCTATGCATTATGCATTTTATTTGAAAGAATCATTAATATTAATTCAAAAGCTCTATCATTTCCTGCAATAAGAAAATCGAACTATATCTGAAAACTAGAGAAGGAACTTGATGTTTAAACATATAAAACCCTCTTAAGTTATTTTCGATTTATAAAACTAGTTTTCAAATGGCAAGATATTCAAAATTGTTTTCAGTTGATATGTACCAGAGCTTTTTGTTTCAGAATTCAATATAAAATCATTCAATAGAAGATAGCTTTTAAATGAAATCATATGAATTTTTTGGCAAAAAATAGCTTGGAATAAATCATAAAATATATTAAAGAATTGAAGTGATTGTTCTTGAAATATAAATCAAGAAATATGAATTCCTCAGACGAAGCTTTTAGTCTCATATTTTCTCAATGGAGTATGAGTAAATTAAATTTATCTAATAAAAGTGAACAAATTCCTTTTTAGGTATAAAATCACGGGTGATTTGTAATATGTTTAACATTTTAAGAAAAGAAACACATATCTAAATTTAATGATATTATGTTAGCTCAATGAAATGATAGATTGATTAAATTTATGATTAATTGTGTTTCGTGTTGAGAGTAAACATTCGATGCGAAATTCTTTTTTAATATAGGGTAAAATAATAGCAAAAATTGAGAGAATCTAGAAAAATACAATTACTTATATTTATTATGTACAATAGCTATCAATTTTAAAAATTAAAAAATAATCATACATGAATTTTTAAATTTTTTTGATGTCAATAGACTAAAATGAATTATAAATTAACAAAGTCCCACTTATAAAAAAAGAGTTCAATTTCTTTTACAAAAGTAAAACTGCTAACACTTGAAAATGCTCATTTTAGAAGAAATCTTTTTCTTTCTCTAGCTATTACTCAGTTGCTCTTAAAATATGATGTAAAATCTTTTCTGAAATTTGCATTAATGCTATATTTTATCTCAGTCTGACGATGTATGGAAATTCCTTTTTCGAATGTGAATTATTACTTAATATTATCTGTATGCTTCCCTGCAAACTAAAACTTATTTTACAAGAAAATGTAGAATATTCTACATTTTTCTACGTAAGTTAATAATATATCCTAAAATCTTTTCTTCAATTTTCATGCTATTTAGTGCTTGTTAATCTAAATTTATCTTCTAGCAGCTTCGACTTATTCTCAAAACCGTGTTTCATTTACATGTTTCAATTTGTTGCGATTGAAAAAAAAATATTTTTACAAGCTAAAAGAAAAAAAAAATTGTATGCCTCATTTGTTAAGAGATGCAGTGAAAATATAAGCATGAGAATTGTGCATATATTTGTACTGAATCTCTTCAGTATTGGTAGTTGTAAAATTATTTAACTGCATAATTCTTTTAAGGCTTAGAGGATCAATTTTGAACAAACTTATTTTACTTTTCAAAAATCACTTACCTTTAGTAAAAGTGAAATTACTAATATTGGAGGCATATATCGTGTGAAGAGAGAGTTAAGTAGAGCTAAGGTTTAATAATTAAGAAACTATTCATAGTCATTACTTTTGTTTTTATTGTTTATTGATTTTATATTATTGATTCATATAAAATTAAAGCTTGTTTATTACTGTTAATGAATATTCTAAAAGAATTTATAACTTTTAAATATTTTAATTATGTTTTTCTCAACCATAATATAAAAACACTTAGACAGAATTCAAATACCTTAAACCTTTTTCTATTCCCTATTCGAAAATGCAACATAAATTTAACACAATGTGACGAATCAGAAGAAAAAAAACGCATGAATTTTTTCCGCTCTAAATCACATTTGCTACAAAGTAAAAAAAAATAAATACATTCTTCAAATAGAATAAGGTGAATAAACTTCAGATTACTCCTATTTTCCTAGCCATACTGAAAGAGAGACTAAGAAATCAAATTTATCAAGCAAACAGTACTTCATTTTGGAGTCAAGGAATTGACTCAAATCATTTTAACAGATTTATGAGATTTCTTAGGATATCAGTGCATTTTCTGTATCTTCTTTTACAGATTTCAAATAAGAATAAACAACATATTGCTATGAAATTTTAAATTTATGTCTTTTTTACAGGAATGAAAAGTAATGCAAGTAAACATAAAACTTTATTTTAAAAACAATTAGCCCATTGCGATAGCTTTTTATGAAAGAAAACATTTAGATAAAGAATAAGGAGTATTCTAGTGAATGGCGAAATTTTATTCATAAAGACTCCTTGATGTGTAATTGATATGTGAGATTTACAGAAAAATATATATTAAATCGTCGATTTTATATAAGGCGAATAAATTTTAGTTCTTTTTTTAATACTGTGAATGGAATGTATATTATACTGCATAAAAAAGGATGAATTGTGTAAGATAAGAATTGATGTCATTACACAACTCATAGACAGACAGACTCGTATGATATTTCCGGATTGCTTAATTGTTTATATTCATAAATTAGGGTAAATTTACTTCTCAGTTTTCATTACAATATATACTAGATACTGAATATCTTGTAATGAAAATTGTTATAATGGAATAAACTGTAACTTTCATTTACATAAGATATCGATACATCATTTGTAAGTAGAAATTTAAAAAGTCTAAATATTCTTAAGAATATTAATAATTTCAAGCTAACGCATTTTATCTATTAATTATAAGTGTGTATGTAATTAAACTTGTATATATACTTTACTCAGTTTTCTACATTGGGTTTTCTTCGTTGTCTTTGGAGGGTTTATGGAGAAAGATGGTCCTCATTTTCTGGGGAGGGGTAGTGCAATTACCAAGAAAGTTATTCTTTTCCTCTTCCTGCGATGGAGTTGTCAAATCCAATCCTGAATTTTGTAATTGGTGCTTTCTAATTTGTTTAACACTAACAGACAAATTAGAGGTTGTGTATTGACACATTGATCCTCATGGGGAGTCTTATATCCCCGGAACCCTGTATTGCATCAGCACCAGGCTGATGATACATCCGCACTCGATGGACATTTACATTTACTCCCCAAAAGTTCATTAAAATTACAACATTAATATCTAGGGCTTCATCAATTTTAAATAGTCCTGCAAATTTTTGCTGAAACTTTGTAACCAGGCGTTTATTTTCTGAGCTTATAGGATGTTTAGTTACCCAAACTTGATCGTTTATATTTATATTTAAACCTATCACACTAGCGTATGTACATTTTTCGTTCGGTCTTTCTTTATTGGTTCGTTATTGTCATTTTTTAATCCACCGATATACTTGTTTGATTTTGAGAACTTCAAGGCGTCACTTAGCCGCATTCCCAGTGGTTTTATTTTTCGCCTTCGGTTAATTTATCTCGCTTGATAAGCTAGTGACACGTAAATTTTACGTGTCACTAGTAAAACATGAATTCGTAAACAATTTTTACGTAGTTATAGTGATAGAGTCTTTATTTTTAAATTTGTTAATGGTGTTTATAAAAGTATTATGATTCTTATGTCATACTGTGTTGAAGAAATGGCTAAGCAAAGGAAGTAATTAACGGATTAAGAAATTCAATAATTGATTTTGAAAGCTGATGATAATGAAAGTGGTAATAACGTTGGATTTTATAACGAGAGTGATAACAGTGATGCTCATCCAAATTGTATTCCTGATGATAAAATAGAGATTGATCCTGATTCAGTGGTTCATTCCTCGATGCAAGAAATTAAGTGGAGTAGTGATATGGACAAAAGTAAAAAGAAGAGAAAGAAAATTTAATTACCTGTTCAAAAGAAAAATAGAAAGACTACAAATATTCAAGATACAAATGAACAAGGTCATATTATATTTTAAAATGTTGAATTAATAATAGAAATAAGTGGTATATGAATATTAATGATAACACTAAACAGAAAACTAGGCACAAAATATTGTTCATATTAGGCCAAGTTCAGTTGCTGAGGTTCGAATTGCGAAGGACCAATCGATTGTTTTAATTTGTTTATTTGCGATGTAGTAAAGAAATAAATATTTACTCTCACAAACACAGAAATAAACCGAAAGAAGATAGGTTATGTAAAAGTTATGGATGAATTCCTAAATAATTTAAATTACGGTGAACTGAATGCCTCGTTTGGAATATTAATACTAACTTCAACTTTATACGGTAACCATTTGTCAATAAAAGTTAAGTTTGAAGTAACTATTTTTGATGAATGGTAAAGAGCAACATCCTACTGCAAATGTGGTAAAGCTATATATAGAGAGCATCAGTAGTCATGTCCTTCTTCTACATAGACATATATTTCTATTAGTAACTAATTATTATAAAAATTTCTTTGTCAACGATGTATATTATATTAAATTTAAAAGGCAAATGACTTTCATTATATTTTAAAACAACATTAAGGTAATGTAAGCAAATAAAATTAATCTTACGTGAGCTCGTAAATTTTACTTATCTCTATTGATAGCAGCATATATAATCACGCTAGTGTTCTAATGTTAAATCGTCCCTCCCTTAATAGTATATTTAGCCTGGTTTTGAAGCCGGGCCCTACTACAACGTTTGACATCCGCTAAAAGCTGCTCAATATTTTTGCACAATATCCCTAAATCCTTTTATAAGAATGTCAGTAGAGAAAATATGGTAGAGTCTTGGAACCAAAAATACACCAGTTCAAACAAAGAGTTCTAAAAGAAAATTTTCCCTTCCATTAAAATGAGATTGTCATGCTATCATTTTTTTTACTAATTTCAAAATGATTGAATTCCTCACTGTTCATGGAAATTTTAAGAGTTGCCTCAGAAGATATAATTTGGCTCCAATGACTTCCTGTGTTTGCAGTGTTGGTGGCGAGGACAGTGCGAAACATGTGATTCTTATATGTTCTAAATTCATCAGCGAAAAAGGATCTTAAAATTGGCCCTGTAAAAGCAACAATATTAATTGGCCTCCTAATTTTCATCAGCTTGTATCCAAAGAAATTGCTTTTGGCTATTTTTATAAATTATTTATAAATAATCGTAATCATTTATAACTCTTAAATTTTCTCTTTGTTATTTCTCTTTTGTAACGTGTTTCATCCTTACTTCTTTGAGCCCCGTGCAATACTTTGTGGTACAAGGGGATTTGTTGGTGATTTTAATTAAAAAAATATTTTTGAACACCATATCTCCATAATGGACATGAATTGATTGTTGAAATAGAATTATTAACTTTCAAAGTAAAAATTAATTCTGCAGACGCTTTCCTCGTCATTTTATTCACTGCAGTACTATTAACATTAGCGGATAAGATTAAAATTTGGTCCTAGTGAGCATGATTTAATTGAACATAGCTCACGATCATTAGCACCATATCGCTGTGGACTCATAGTGTAGCATTCACCTGCAGTCAATAAGGAGTCGTTTTAACATCCCAATACATTCGAAATGAATTATGAGGTCTTCTCACTTATAATTGTTATCCGAGCTTTATATCCGCATCGATATATATAATTTTGAATGAGAGCATTATCTATAATTTTGCGGAAGCTTTATGTAAGGTTGCAATTTCCATCTGCTTAGAAAAATAGTCGATAATAACTAGGATACTTGTGTCATTTGGGCTGATAAGCTAGATAAAGTACTTGAAAATCGAGTAAAATGTGTTCATTTGGATAATTAGAAACATTGGAAATCAAATTATCAGCGTGTAACGTGTTGTGATTGGTATTTTTCTGAAAAGTGTCCCACACTTTGAGTCCTTTTTCCCTTTCATTTAACTACTTATTCCGTAAATATAATAAGTCTTTCATACTTATTCATGTTTTTCTAATACCAAATTGGTTCGAAATTGTATTAATGGGTATTTTTTCTAATACTCACAATCTCAGAGATGAGAAATATAATAACGGAATTCATTGAGGGAAGTCAAATACAATGAAGCATGTATATGTGAGCACGGAATGTGAGGAATTCGAAGAACATTTTTTATATGAAACTGGGAGGTTTCTGATTGAATTGCGATCGAGGACACTCTGACGATGCATCGTTTAGTGGTTTAAAGCTCGGTGGTTTTGGAATTGTTGTCTAGACCCTGAAAGTGGATATCAACTTTCGGTTGAGGATACGCATTATGGTATACGACTCCTCGAATTAGATCCTGTCTTTCAAAAGTTCCACGACGATCACGGTTGTTCCTTCTGCGTACACGAGGCGGATAAGTTGACTGAGGATATTTTTCTCGTGGTTATGGTGTGGTTCAAGGATGGTGGCGCACTTCGTATTTAGCCTCAATATCCAAGAGCTCTAACTTCGTGTTTGGGTTGTGCAATTCAAGGAAGTCCAGCATATTTGGATCCATCCAATTAACAATTATATGAACAAATCTCTTTTCCGTTCAAACGAGCCTGAATATCTGAACTAATTTCAAAACGAGGGAAATAACGGCGGCAGGGATTTGATTGGGATGTTGTTTCGACACATAACAGTTTGCCTATCACTGAATGCTATCTCGAAACACTAGAAATGTGTTCATGAAGATTAAGTTTTATTTCTGGAAACGATTGTCCACTCCTAGCACAAAATATTTCCTTATCACAGCATATTATTCCTTAGCGAATCTCTTTAAATGACTTAGAAGTATGCAATTCCAGGAATTTATTAAGTCTACTCCATACTCTGTTAAAATTCGTGAAACTTGCTTGATCTATCAAAAGGATGCATCGGTAAGGTTTTTCAAGGTTGTTCCTCCAATGCACTTATATATATATATATATATATATATAGTACCTGGTATATAGCCTTAACTAAAAATTCCACTTCTGAGTAAGGCACTTAACAATTTTGGTCCACAATCAAAACGGCAACTATTGAGGAAGCAAACAATGCCCTTTTCTCTAAAAGTGCAGGAAGGAAGAGTGAAAGTCCTACACTTAACAAGTCCTACAAAGCATCTCAAAAACTTTAAAAGTTTTTGAGATGCTGCATTTTAATATAGAAGATATATTAAAAAATATTTGGAAAGACCACTTCCGCTCACCAATATTTTGAGAAAAGAAACTCGTTTAGAATAAATTGACTAAATCATCACTGCTAATGAAAATATTAAAACTGCTATTTTAAATCCACTTATCTGGCTTTACTGACCCTCAAGCAGAGTCACGTATCATCATAGACGCTTCATTTTTTGACTTATGAATGGTTCTGGAACCGAGATCTTCAGCTATAAAAGCGATGATGTAGTTTAAAAACAGTCCCTTTGCTCATGTAATACTTTCTTGTTTTACCCTAATTTCTAAATTCACGAGTAGAGGCCCGGGTTGTTACCGTTTAATGTCTTAGGAACTTTAGCTAAGAGGAGTGAGTTATGACTCCTTCTGGCGATTCTTTTTAGATTTCCCGGAGTTTAACATGTCACTTATAAATTTATGCACGCTAGTTTTAAGCTTTTCTTCTCTACTCTACTCACATTTTCATTTATTCTTAATAATTTTTCCTCTACCCGCGACTGGAATCCATTGCTGCATATTGTTTCTATTAAGATAGGTGCAAAATTCTAACACAAGCCAAATATCGTCACAATTATTTAATTGAAATATATATAACCATAATATCATTTGTTAAATTTAATTATAATATAAAGATTTTAAAAAAATGAATCTTTTTTAATAAACAGGATATTTCGTAACCTCCCCTTCTAAAAACTAACCGCTAGAGAAAAAAAGATTAAAATAAATAGACAGTAATTGTAACATTATTTCATAGTGAGACGCAGCAGAACAAAACATCCGCTTCGCAATATTGCATGTGTAATGTTAGCTTTTGGGGCCCCATTTTAATACTGGGCTAACACAATTTCGGAATTTCTCCATTTTTCTCATGTGTAAAAGCCGCCGTTCTCTTTCTTCAAGTTGTTTTACTTTGGATAAAATGCGTAGCTCTGCATGCTTTGTCTCTTCTTTCGTTTCTGCTTCGACTTTAAATTGTTTCCATATCTTGGTTATCGGTATGTTGAAAATGCTCACAAAACTGAAATAAACAGAAATAAATTTTATATATATATATATATATATATATATATATCCAAACAAAAAAGTTACCTTTTATTTATAGATCTCTAAAATAATTTCAAATACATGTACAGTAGAATAACTAATTATGTAAAGAAGATGAAAATTATTTTTGCATTACATTTATGCTCTTCGTCTTCATACTATTTGCTTTTAATTTCTAACCGATACTAATATATTAAAGAAATTTTGAAGTAATTTCCTTAAAGCAAGTATAATCTTAAGGAAAACATATTCTTAAGTACAAAAATTTAAAAGATTATACGATTTTTAAGATTTCTCAGCTTTAGAATCCCTGGTTCATTCTTCGTGTTATTCCATTTCATAGAACTGCATTGCAGTGATACCTATTAATAAAAAGCTCTGAAGTATCATCTCAGCAGGAGTTTTTTCACGTCTTAATATTATTCCTGCCGAACTTAATAAATAACTTGAGAAAACTTATAGCGAAATGGAGTTCAAAGATATATGAAAAAAGAATATTTCTACTCTGATAGAAATAAATCTACATCCATTCCAAAATAAAATTTCCTTGCATGTCATTTCATATTTCTTGCGATTGCCTTTTGAAAAATATAGAAGAGCAATTGAAAAGAGATCTACAGGTACTTCGAGTGTACACTTAAGCGGAAATTTAATATTATCGAAATATATAAAAATGGTTTCAATGATGGCCATCTTCACTTGAATCTTACAAGTACATTTGGTTAGCGTATGCAACAATTTGATAAAATTTCAAATAATTTGATGAACTCATAATACTTACATTATTCTGTATGTAATTATTTCGTTAAATTTAGTTACATTTAAATTGCATAGTTAAAATATTCAAGTTTACCTATTTCGGGAATAAAACTATAATATAAATCCTTCATTACAAAATATATATTTCTTATGCTTCGTAAACTATTGTATTTTCCTAGATCTTGAAATTTTATGTAACTTATATATTGATGACAAATTTTCTAAATTAGTAATCAGTCTTAGTTCAGAAACAAATTTTTTTTCATTGAATAAACTTGTATTTTAAATTAGTTATTTCTTACATTATTTAATTATTAACGGTGCATTAACAATCGTACTTATAATTTTGTATAGATAATAGAAAACATTTACGTTTATATTTATTTTCATAAATTCAAAAAAACGTGACAGATTTGTTACTAGCATTTTATTAAGATACTGTCTCTGAAAAGATATTTTACTTTAATAATTGAAATACGTATCACATTATTAATAGTGATAAATTTATTAAAATAATTTTTAAGGACATTAAAAATAGATAAATGTCCTACAAAAATAGTAAACTAAAATTACTGAAAGAAAAAGTAGCAAAACAATACTTATGCCTTAAGATAAGTGGAAATTTATTTTCCCAATAAAGCTTTACAAATCTCAAAACTAGTTATATTATTACACTTTACGACTTTTATATTTTTCTCAATCACATAAGCATTTAATAACCAAAATTATTTTCTAACTTATCTGAGGAAACTTAGGTTAACGCTTAAATAATTGAAATGTTTCAGATTTCTTTCTCTCTGTCAAGCGTTTAATTTAATTTCTTTAATAACTGTTTGTGTATAAAATACATATTAGAAAGCTGTCTTAATATTCGAGAAATATGGTACAAAATATTTTTAAGTTAATAGTGAAATTAATTTTTACATTTGTGTTTAATATTTAATAATGTATTTATTGTTAAATAGTTTATATATATATGAATAAATGTCGTCAAAATTCCTTGGAACCCCTTCATCTTATATTATGTGATCTGGAAAAATCACTACCTATAAATTCGAAGCTGAGGAAAACTCTTTCTCTACTGTTGTAATCAAAATAGTGAAACTACGTCTGTGACATTATCCATCTTAATAATGTATATTTATTGCCTCTATCTCTCTCTTCAAAAATAATATGCTGTCTTAACTGAAAAAAATATTCCCACTGCAACCTTGAATCATAATGCAAAATTACACGTCAATCAATATTATATATATATATATATATATATATATATATATATATATATATAGAATAGAAATTCAATTATATGAAGAAATAATTCAAAGTAATTTATTAAAATTTGTACAGACACAAGTATAGAAACACGAAAAACAGTTTTTTAAAAATTACAGAAAAAGCATACAAATAGTTTTTTTTTTTTAATAATAGAAAAATTACTGTGAAACCTAATAAAAATAAGTTCCTAAACATCTAGTGCTAAAAGAAAGAAAAAATGCACAAAAAATATTTAAGAAACAAATGAATATACCTGAAGGGAATGCGACACGATAAAGCAGTTTCAAAAAAAGAAAAGTGTAACTGAGAAAGAAAGAAATGAACAAAACACGAAGAAAAAGAAAAATAACACATTTTTATTCTGAATAATTTTTGATAAATTTACTGTTTAAATAATGTCTTACAGGCAATAAACAATTCCAACATAATAGTTTTATATGGCAAAATAGAAATTCTATAAATTCTAAGAAACAAGATGCATAAAGAAAAAAAAATGCAGATGTAGAAATAACTTAAAACATTTATGTGAACAGTGCGACGAGCTGAATACGATCAAAATGAAAAATGATTAACATATAGGATATACAACCAGATAAGAAAATATTACAAAAACTTACATGAGACACCATGCATTGCAGCACATTTCCCATAATTATCCTACTTAGTTATAACGTATTTGGAAGCTTCAAGCTTGAACCTAAAATGTTGCGCAATACTTTATATCAGATAGGAAGTTTTCTATTGTAAGAAAAATTTTGAAATCTTTAAAACGAAAATATTAAAGCGCAATGGGACCATTTTTAAATTGCCTTAAAAATAATTTTTCATTTATGAGTTATTTAGAATCATTAGGTTATTGAAAATAAACGCGTTTGAATATTTTGATGTATCAATCATCGCAAGATATTACCTTATAGTCATGGAATTTTTACGGAATAAAATAAATATATGTTTCCAAGCAATGTATTTGAAACATTTTTAAAACTGAATGTGCTATAGCAAAGGCATTGTTTGAAATTCTGCTCCTTCGAAAATTCCAGCTCCTTTTTATAACTTATGAAACTTTTCAACTATTGATATAAAATTGTAATGCTTTTATTTCATTTATATTTAAGTATTTTAACAGATATTTAATTATTTAAGAAATTTATAGAAATATTATGTAGTTATGTTAAATTCCATGCAATCAATAATGATATTTCTTCATTTTTTCCGTGCATATTCTTTATGGATTTCTAAGTACTATCTGGACCGACTTCTTTGTTATTTTCTTTCTATAATAGTTATTTTCAGAGTTTTTCTATAAACAACATTTTATTACTTCCTTTAATTTTTAAAAAATTTTACTTTCTATTTTTTATCGCATGAAACAGTCTAAGAAATAAAGGTTATGGGTTTAAATTCTTTGTAAAATTAAGTAGTGGATTTGATGTTTTACATCACGCGATCAACAAAAATGTAGAACAATTCCATAATATTCTGCAAATTTTGTTTGCGCAAGGTATTATCAATTCTAGTTTTCTAAAAATTGTTTTGGTTCTATTTTTTATTACTCTACTCCCTAACTGTGCGTTACCGAAACTAAACAAAGAAAATTGCAGAGGAAACCTTTGTAAACATTGCGTGACTATTTTAGAAACACATAAAAGGCAACTCATTTTTAAAAACTACCATAGTTTATGCCAGCAAATGTTTTTCTGTATCTTGTTTTATGAACTTGTTTAATTCAAAAGTACGACTTAGAAGAAGACATTTTTGATCTCTTAACTTAACCCATTCCACATTCTAACTCACTAAAAATTTACATTTTTTCTTCATTACATATATTTTTCTCAACTTTTTGTAGTTGTTTTATTTTTTAAAAAAATAAATTTAAAGTAAATGTCGCTTGAGGAAAAACAGCATTTCATTTTCTCATTAATATTATTCAGTATGGAGATCATAGTTTATTAGAAAACGTTTCCTTGCGTTTCGATGTATTCCAATACTTTAGAATAAACTTCAAATTAATAGACTTCTAAATAAAATAAAGGACTATTTTTTAGCAATATTTTCTTTAAAAATATGAAAACTAATTTCACATACATATTTATAAAATGCAATTATATTTTTATGTTTGCAGTGCAACTTTAAGGCAATTAAAATGTATTACTTTTATTTCAAAACGGATTTGCCTAGTAATATGTCGATTAAAGGATATTTCCCAAATAAATATAATCATAAAGTAAAGGGTTTTGAGTTTTATAAGATTTCAGAAATTATAAGTATCATATTATATCGAAATATTTTGAACAAATATTTCAATTCTCATGCAAATAAATTAACAATTTAGCACAGGATTAAATCACCATTCTTGAATAAAAAAAAGGTAATTAATGAAAATAATAAAACAAAAATACTTTAATAAATGTATTATATCCAAACCACGTCGAATTTTCTCAGTTCCTCACCAGATTTTTTTTTTTGTTATAATCGAATATATTATTTTTTTCCTGCCTGAAAAATATCAGTAAAATCTTGTTATTTTGAGTTTTATAAGATTTCAGAAATTATAAGTATCATATTATATCGAAATAATTTGAATAAATATTGCAATTCTCATGCAAATGAAATAAAATTTAGCGCTCAAGATTAAATCATCCTTCTTAGATAAAAAATAAAAAGGCAATTAATGAAAATAGTAAAACATAAAGATTTTAATGAAATGTATTATATCCAAACGACATCGAATTTTTTCAGTTTCTCAATTGATTTTTTTTTTATTATAATTCAATATATTATTTTTTTCTTCCTGAAGTAACAGTAAAATCTTGGTATTTTGAATTGACAAAAATATTCCTTACATAGAGAAATTTAAAATTTAATAAATTTTTGAAAAATTACCAATGACAAATGCTTTTGGTTTCAACATCACATTTATAATTCAAAGTTTGATGTACTTTAATACGAACCTTAATTGCATGTTATAAATTATTTTAACTAAATATATTTCCTCTTTTTAAGCATACGGCTAAAGCCTTCAAATTTAACTTCTAAATTTAATTCATTGAATGTTAATAGATATATTAGAAGACTAATTTTCTTAAGGCAACTTGATGAAGTGAAAATAATTATAAAAAGGTTGCAACTACTTAAAGATGACCATGATGTATATTTGTAAAGGACTGGCGTCATTATCTATTCTGACATACAGGGTATATATATATATATATATAGGGTTACTATTTTCTCTCAATAATTATGAAACCTTAAAGTATTAAGTACTCCAAAAGACGCATTTTAATTTGTTTGTTTACTGTAAAATAAATTTATATTTCAATATCAACTGCTTTAATTTACCCTCTTAGAATGATTTTTCCTATTAAACATTTCAGTTTTGAGTCATAGTTTATTTGTAACTGAAATAAAAGAAATTTAAAAGTTATAAAATATTCAATGACTGAGTGCACTGAAGAACAAATCTTCTGTTCATGAAAGAAACCAATATTTTTAACAACGAAACAGCCTTCCTTGTACTAATATTTCCTAGTAATAATTTTATTAAAAATCTATAATTGGTTGAATTTCATAATAATCATGCAAATAAAATGGTATACACTGGAGATCAATTGATTTAAAGACGCCTTTCAAGTACTATACAGCACCAACTTTCGCCTTTTTAACATAACAGGTGGAATTCATTTCTGTATGGATTCTACAAGACAAAAGAAAGCATTGGGAAGCCATATGAATTTACGACCTCTAAGCAATTTTGTTCGTTTTATGATGATTCAGGAGAGCGAGTTTAGAGTACCGAACACCTAAATCGATGGCGATCAAGATGTTCTGAATGGCAAGAAGACCAGGTGATCTAGATAGTTAGAGAAACAGTCATGTCTAGAGTATTCATCGAACCATTTTGATGCAATTTTGGAGCAACGGTACAGTGGATTGTTTTGTTTCAGGAAAATGAATGAGGTCTTCAGTGGAATGCTGAAGTCGCACTAATTGGAGCACAAGTTCGTCAAATATATCATTTTAACGCCGACTTTTGAAGAATGGTTTTACATGTTCCCAGGGCACCATCCCAGTTTATTAAAAATGGTCCTCAGAGCTTGAAGTAAGAAGGAACTGTCTTTTCAAAGGGTTTGCGTATGCTATCATGTATGCTTGTATGCTATCATGTACCACGCGGAATCGGGACCCCCTAATCAAGGAAGCATTTTTGTACATATGTAAGATATAGTGGCGATGTTACTGCACCCCTGCTAAGCTTTGTTCCCTGCTATGTACTCCCAAGAGACGTACACGCGTAGACTGATACCTTCAATGTTCCATAACGGCGAGATGATTCTGGATAGTAAGGCTGTTTATAACATTTTGTTTTTGTAACCAGAGATAAATTAGAGAGTGATTTCTTGCACTATGGTCCATCTGTCATATGTTACAATTCTAGATTGTTGACGATTATTCTGCTTATCCATACACTGTTGTCAGTAGAAGTTTATTCTTGAGGGAATCGATTTACCTCAATCGATGTTCTAATGGCTCAATTGTGACATAGTGGCTAAGAGAAGTCTCAATATTTAACCACTTTCCGATATGAGTTGTACGTTCCTCGGATTCTAATAATTTGTCCATAAACATTGGAGCATAGATTTTTCGTCTTAACAATAATGCGTCCGAATTTTACTAATTTCCGTAGAAACGGTCCTTATAATCCTTATAATAACAGATTTTATACATATACATACATACATACATACATACATACATATATATATATATATATATAAATATAAAGTTTTCACTGTCAGATTCGACATTAAAGACCCATCCTTCAATTTTTTTTTTAATTTTATTTATTGCATTGTTATGTTACTGAAGCTAGAAATCTTAAATATCTATCAGAAAATAATATCTCATAAATTCGAAGTGGCTTGGCGAAGAGAGGTTAGTAAATGAGCAGCGAACTAAAATAAAAACGAACTTTAAAATATTATTGAACAACCATGTATTGCTCTTATAACACTCATAGAAAGTTAAAACTCCGGACGACAGGAAAGTATTTTCATTATCTTAAATAAGATATACAACTATAGCCCACTTGAGACAGTTAATTGTGATATTATTATGATATGCGATAAGGACTGAAATTTGTTTAACATACTGATGACGTTTCTAAATATTTCAATTCGTTATGACATCGAGAGGTATTTAATATAAAAATTTTAATTATATATATATTCTTTTAGATTTTGACTAAAAACGAGCGAATATTATACATGCGATTTGTCTGGTTTTAGTTCAACTAATTAATTAATGTCAAAAGGCCTATTTGTTTGAAGCAGGAATGACCGAATTAACCCACGTAAAATTAGAATTACGGCTCTTAAAATACAGTAAAATTAAAAATTAAAATGATTTTCTCTTAATTAAATTATTTTTGAACTAAAATTTAAAATTTAAAAGTTATATGCAAATTTCTAGACATAAAATACAAACATCTTATGCTAAAAGTTTCATCAATTAATTTATAGTTAATGGTATCAATGGTATGATGATACTTGAAAAATTATCTCTCATAATAGTGGTTAATTTACCATTAATTAAAATATGACACGAGATATTCGCAAGCCCTGAATATGAGAAGATCAATGTAAAATATTTTGTTTAAAGTCGATAATTAATTCAGAATTTAATATTATGATAGGTTGTCTGTATATATATATATACACATATTACAGAATTAATTTATTATAATATTTCTTTGTTTTAGCATTAAAATTATGCGCTAAAAACAAAGAAACTTCTATATTTGAAAAACTAAAATAATTGAATGAAGTTTTCCCATTTCTAAATTTACGGACGTATATATTCATTCGTAAATAATATGTTTAGATATTTTACACTCGACAATTGATTACACTTTCATTAAATTAATATGGTTTGAACTTCGTTTAATGCTTTTTTAATCGAGATATAAAATTGAGATATAAATTGCTATCAGAAAAACATATTTCTTTTTCCTTTAAAGATATCAAAATTCTGCAAAATGTGTTATTTAAATTTTTTTGCACTTATTCTAATGGCAGAATTATAAAATCACTCAGCAAATTATACGAATGAAAAATGGCAAAAACTATGAAGTGTCAAAGCTTATATTTGCATAAATTCTTGCAGTTCACGTACACACCCATTTTCAAGATGAAAATACTTATTATATATTTATGCGATGACTTTATAAAATTTTATTCTTCAACAACTTAGAAATTTGGGAATTGCGCATATGTATACGATAATATAAATAAAAGTGTAATGTATGGAGTTATTAAGAATAAAATTCTTCTGAAGAATAATTAAGTAATATGTAGTAATATAACTTCTTCAAGTAATATGATAATTAATATTTTCAGGAAAGTTACTCTATAAAAGTGCAGCTAGAATTTTATACAGTAACTTTCCTGAATGTATTAATTATCATTTTACTTGAAGAAGTTATCATATTACTAAATTATTCTTAAGAAGAGTTTTATTGTTAATGTTTCCATTCATTACACTTTTATGTATATATTTGTATACATATGCGTGATTTTCCAACTTCCTAATTTGTTGAAGTGCAAAATTTTAAAAAAGTCATCGCATCTTCAAGTAATATGATAATTAATATTTTCTAGAAAGTCACTGTATCAAAATGCAGGCTGATCTCTTTATTTTATTTTAAAACGTTTTGAACTTGTACTTTTATGATTGTGGTATTATAAAATATCAAAATGATGAATTTTTCTGAAGTCTTAGATACGATTATTTTTCAATTGAAATATTATGCATTGAAAAATGGTATCTGCTTATAAATTAAAATAAAATATCCTTACCAATTTCTATAATAATGTATTGTGAATGCTGACTGATGATTAAATTACAAATAGGAAAGATATCATTTACGATAGAATTATATACGAATTGTTAGATTATATTCTGTAAATTAGGAAAGTCTTTTCTCAGATTTAAACAAACAAGTATTTTAAAAAATAACGGATTTTTTTTTCATTTAAAAATATTGAATATGATTAGAACATTCATACGAACTAGATGATGAGATCCGATTTGAATACTGGGCTTAGGAACTAGTTGTAAATATCCCCTTAGCTATGCAAACTCCAATTTTATAAATTATTAAGCTAACAATAGAAGTTTAATACATGTGCTTAGATAAAAATAATTTAAAATTAATTAATTGAAAATAGCATAGAAATGATGAAAAATAATAATTAAAAAAACACTATTCCACATGGAAATGAATAAATAAGATTTCAACTAAGCAAAATTTCATTGTATTTTTTCTTTTACTTTACGATATGCTTCAATGCGCACTCAATATAGTAAAATATAAATAAATGTTCTGATATTTTTATTTATTTTTATTTCTGAGATACACTTACTCTCTGGCAAAAACAGTTTATTCAGTATTAAAAAGTTCAATCCAATTTATTTTTAAATGTATAAGCTTGCTCCTAAATGAAGTTTTTCACACTACTTAAAAGCCATTATAAGTAACATATTGTTTTTGTTTTTCTACAATTGTTTAAAACAAGAAATTTAAATACCGGATTAAGGGGTAAATATGCATGTATTTTCAAACGAAATAAGAAGTAAGTAACGAAAGAACTGAATAAAATGCTAGTAACAGTATTAAATATATTTTTTTGTTTGAGAAGCAAAATTCCTTAAAAATTTTATAAATTGTCAGCACTTTGTTTATTCTCATATATTTTAGGTAAAATAACGAAAAAGACAAAAGTAAATTAGGTATTTCTTTTTATTTAAAACCTTTTAATTAGTTATAAAGAAACACATTCTTAAACACATGAAAGCAAATTATGAGAAAAACGATTAAAAAAGTTCTTAAACAG
>BMAW01083737.1:32044-86547 GCA_019974015.1 Nephila pilipes
AGCTCAGTCTGGTGATATATCCAAAAATTTAGAGTTTATTTGCTCTATTAAGATTTTTTTCAATAAAAAATATCTTTCCTTCTAATAGCAGAATCCTACAATTATCTACACTACCTCTGATTTTGATTTCATTCCTCTTGTATTGTGTACTTATAAGTTACAAGACTTTTACACTAAAGCTTCTTTTAGATTTGTTACCTTTAGAGATAACTATCTTTCAGAACGGAGTTCGATGTTCATCGAGTTATAATTTACTTAAAGTTTTCTTTCAAATTATATTTATAAGAAACTTCGCAGTAGCGTTTGTAGTTTTTGAATTCATAGCGAAGAGTAAATACAATTTGTTCTTTATTATTATTGTTAGATAGAGTAGAAAAAAGAACTACACAAGGTATAAGCAAATTGTAGGATTTAGGTAAAAATAATTCATATTTTGATAAGTCTTGCAAAACGAGGATCTACTTATTCTATTTTGCTTAATCGCATTTGATTTATATTTATTTAGTTTAAAATATTTTAATATTAAATTTTGATTCGATTATTATTTTTTATTTAAACTTATTCAAACTATCACTTTTTATTACATTTTACTGATGATTAATTCACAGACTTTATCAAAGTTATTTTATTAAAATGAAATTTGTATTTGCTGTTCTTATTAACAATTATTTTACAAATTCTTCCTTTTTAAGAAGCTGCAAATTTTTTAAGCCCTCTTATTAAGAAACATATATATTCAACCGGTTGTTATTACCGTATGTATTTTATATAACGTTATTAATGATACATTAAAATATTATTTATTTAAACACAGTTTTTAATAATTGACACATTTATATACATAAATTGATGTTTTTTTTATAATAACAGTTGAAAATGACAGCATTGGAAATACTATGAATGACCTGGAATGACCCTTTATATATATTTTAATATCCCTCGTTATTATTAAACCTAAATGCATATGTGAATATAATAATTTTGTAGATTTCGATTATCTATTAAATTTTTGACTCAGTTTAAAGTGTAGATCTACAAAGACTTTTATGGATAAAATTTGAAAATAGTAAATCTAAAATAAATTATTGCAATTGAAATATATATGTTGGAAATTATATATATATTTATAAAATGTATTAAGTAACTTTATTACCGATTGATACATTAGCTCAAAAGAAACATATAAATACATAATCCTTCAAGTTTAACAATTACGAAGGTAAAATTATGAAAATAAGCAGATATCGTTTCCAATTTACATAAAAGTAATAAAGAAATCTAATCATTCTAAATTTTAAAATCATAAAGTAATCATTCTAAATTTTAAAATAATAAAGTAATCATTCTAAATTTTAAAATAGAATATGAAGGAGTTTTTAATAGAACAATCAAGAGTTGCAGTGCAGAAGAATAAATATTGTTTTAGTGTCCTGCTAAAACACATTACGTTCTCAATATTGTTTGAATTTTAAAATATTTTTTTAAAATTGTTTAGAATTTCAAAAGTGATAATGTTTTGTGAAATAATCAAGTGAAATAAGTAAATATTACATCTTATATCAGCACTTCGGCAAAATATTTATATACTTTTTACTCAATAACAGAAAAAAACATATTTAATTTTTATTTTAAAACCGCGAAAAACACTGCTTTCAAATGTAAAAAAAAAACCACAGTCCCCGGAAAAGGAAAATCTACTTCTATTATAAATATGTTTTCCCTTTGATACTCATATTGAAATACGTAATTCGTAGTAATTTTTTTATAAAGGAATGACTTACAAATACGAGATAACAGTATTTCAAAATCAAATATTGATTTATGTATGAATTAAGAAACTAACGAAAGTATGTTATTATTTTTTAATGTTGAATAATTAATCTATTTTATTTTAAATCTTGAAATTAAAAGAAATTATTAATTTAATAGCTTAATTATTTTACTGAATTAATAAATTCAATTTTTCAAATATCACTGCATTTCATATTTTTCACGAAATCTTTAATTATAAAAAGCTAAAATATTTTTTCTATGTGTTTTTTAATTATTCAGATATACATTCACTACTTAAAAGACTTAAGCATATTAAAAACTCATATAAAGTATTAAGTACAACGATCAATATTTTGGATTACCATTCATCAAACTTCCATTCATAGTCAAATTAAGTTTTCACGAATTTTCTCTTCATGTAAATGTTTGGATACCACAAATGCTAATTAGACTTTTCTTCTTAGTGAATATTTTATTAGTTTTTAAGAGAGATTTAAGTAAAATAAATATAGAGTTAGTCTTCACTGATAAAAAGAAAAAGTAACTGTAATTTCAGTTTCTGTTCAAACCTAAAAATATTTCACCAACACTTATGGTAGAATTGTGTTTCTTGCAAAAGAGATAAAATTAGTTTGCTGAATATATGATTAGAACATTGAAAATTAAAATTTGCGAGAAAAATAATAAAAGTAGTTAAAGACACAAAGTTAATTAGAAGGATTTAGTCAAATTTAAAACCTATGTAAAAAAATCCTCGAAATAGTACGAAAAAAATCCCCATATTGTGCATACTATATACAATTTTTAAGTATCAGAAAAATAAAATATTTTTTTTAGATTATAAATAGACACCAAAATAATTTTCACGTATTTTAAATGCCTGTTGAATTTTTTTATTTGCTTAAATATATACCATATGCTACAGTAAATATCTAATTTTTTAAACAAATTAAAGAGAACTTTGAAAAATTATAAAAACACTTACTTTTTCTTCATAACTTATTTATTAATATCCGTTAGAGTATATTGGGATATGTGGCTCATTTTTGTCATGATAATATAACTGAACAGAAAACATTACCCAGTGAAAATCCTAGCTCATTTCACCAGCAGAGAGAAATAAATAAAATATCCCGTAAGAGATTATCTTGCCAATTGGAGATAAAAGTTCAAGAATAAATGATTTCAGTTTTTAATTATGTGGATAAGAAATGTATATCAAACTTGTTAAATAATACAGAAAATTACAGATGCCAAAAAATATTAATGAAAGTAATTCTAATAGAAGTTTCGCAAAGTCATTTTTAATAAGATTCTGTGAAAGAAAAAAGATTCTTTGAAAAGTTTTACAATTTTCTTTATTGATATATATTAAATTTAATTACAATGGAATTTCTGTATAATTATAACATCTGTTTTAAAACAAATATCTGTACAATGTGCAAAGGAGAGTAAAAATTAATTTATAAAGCACTAACATCTAAGACTCTTTTGATAATTTTACAAAAGAAATGTAACTCTTATACCTTAAAGTATTTTAATAAATAATTTCTATCCAAAAGAATTCCTTAAAAAAAACAAAGACATAATTAGTACAGTAACTTTAGTGTACATTTTTTTTTTCAATCGATGCGGAAATGTGCACTTGAAAAAAAAAGACAATCCTTCAGAAGCATTTCCAGCAAAGAGATATGGCGGACTCGTTTTATTCAGAGCGGCTGAAGTATTTTGTCTAAGATCTTATACATTTTTTTAAAAAAAAAATCTGAATAGGAAGAAATAAACAAAACCAATTATTAGGAATCCTTTAAAAATTTCTGTGTGCTGTTTGTCTCACAATAGAAAATTGTTCATTTTGTATTGTTTGAGAGGTTCCTAATTTTTTTTCGAAACTCCAGACTCCAAATGTATGTATATGCACTAGAGTTGAAATCTTAAGCGAGTCGGCAGTAATTCAGATAAAAATCACATGCGTGACATGAAATTCACACTAAACAGGCACACAATGTAGTACTTACAGAGTGATGGAAGCATAGTAGCCAAAAATGCATTTTAGGCATACATTATGAATCAAAACCGGAAATCACTTTATTGATAGTTTGACATTAGTAAGAAAATATTATGTGGCCATGAGAAAAAACAACAAACCCAAGTCCCTCAGTAAGGTATATGACCTCCCTTAATACAATGATTGCGTGACAAAGTCTGTTCGTACTCAGTACGAAATTATGCAGCAACTCAAGAAGTTAGAGTCGCCACTGACCAAGAAGCAACTGTTTCAATTGCATGCTGCTCTCCAGAATATGTGATTTTGATGCCATGCATCTTCGAAAGCATCCCACACATGTTCGATGGGTTTTAAATATTCCATGCCAGGGGAGCACGCTGGCCATTCCATTCTGCGGATATCTTCAATTTCCTGAAGTTCATCAAAAACAAAGGATCTGTGTAGAAGTACATTGGCATCCACAAGAATCACGTATGTGACAACAATTCCATCACAGTAATGCAAACCTTCCTTTAAAAGCGCTTTGTTTGAGCAGTTGAAAGCTTTTTTTCCCTTTTTAATTATATTCATAAAGCAAAGAAAACAATGTTTGTTTAGTGATTTTTTTTCTTTTCCGATCTTAAATGTAATTATTTCTTATATAATTATTATCCTTCACCATTTAAAAAGTATCCTGTTCCTGCACTTTAATATTCCATTTCAAACCAATTGTATCAGATATTTAAGATATGTTTACTTTAGCACTAAACCCAAGGAGCTAGCATAGTATGTTTTGCTTTTGGTTTCTGCTAATGAAGCCATTGGTTACGTTTTCTTGTTTCCCATAATTTATGTAACTAAAATAACGTCCAATTTGTTACATTTTTAAATATTTTGAAGGTATGTTCTTTTTCTAACAATTCGTATATTTTCAAAGATTTTATCGATTGAAAAATTTACTGATCATACATATATATGGTTGGAGGAGGGGTTAAATTACTTTACTATAACTTCAAATTTATGCGTATTTTTGCTGATTATGTAATTTTCTATTATTGGTTTTATTTTTTGATTATATTTTGCAACTATTTTAGCAAAACGTTATATTTCTCAAAAACTGATAGTAAAGGAATGCATTTGGTTAATGTAAATAATTAAATAAAATGATAAATTAAATCCCTCCCCTAAGTACAATTTTTGTTGCAAAGAAACATTTCTTATTAACGTTATATTTATTATTAAAACGTCATGAGATCTAATATAACAATCAATCAGAGAACAAGGCCGTTACAAGATATTATTTTGATAACAAAACGATGTACCCTATGCTGTTACTTAGTCCAACACTCCACTGGTCAATGTCTGTCCATATTACATCCATGATTACAAAATATAATTTAAATACCTTAATTAGCCTTTGATAAATTATCCAGACTTTAGAAGGTGTGGTTTTTGCAACTGCTGTGGTTCAGTGTCGATCGATATATAGTTTCAAGTTTCTCAGTATATTATTTGCAAATTTCCTTACATTATCTGAATGAATATCGAATGGTCCTTGAAATAGGAAATATATTTACTAGGATGTAAGCAGCTTTTCTATTTCCTTTGAAGTTGAAACCTTGAGAAATAGAATGAACTTGTCACATCATCACAAATTCGTATTTTCTGTCAGATTTGGACTCAAAATTAACGAAAAATACGTAATAACAGGTATTAAATTTGGAAAATTTCTGAGATCCCAGCCACAACCTTCAATATCTCATTTTTTCTGGCACCGATCACAAATGTGACTCTATTGTTCAATATCAAGGGAAATGATGTTCTTGCATTAAAGTAAAAGTTTTTAAGTACACTGTCATTTCTTCCGTAAAAAATGATCTAACTAATGAGCGTCTCAAAGTACATTGCGTAATTCAATATATAAAATTCAGTAACGTTATAAAAACTTGAATAACACTCATAGAAAATATCAGTGATTAATATTTAATGACAGCTAGATGACTTTTTTTCCATTTCCTCAAAAACACTCACATTGACTCGCTGAAACGATTATCAAACAATACTTAAGCTTCCAAAATGGCTGATGTTTTAATAAGAACTTATGTTATCAAAAGATGCACAACGTCATTCCCGGAGCACGTGCAGTATCTGCTCGTTCGGTGAGATGACGTCTGCAGCACCGTGGACTGTCAGAGTAAAGTAGCGCGTGGACTATTACTTCGGCTTCCCTTGACAATGAAGCATACGGAGAGATAGCGATTGCAGTGCCCTTAACGACAAAGCCGGATACAGGAGTGGCACAATGTCGTCTTTTCAGACGAATCGGTTTTCAGTGTAGTATTCTGATGGCCGTTAACGTATCTGGAGGCTCCGAGAAGACCGCTCATCACCTGCTTTCATACGATATCGGTATAGGGGTCCTGCACTTAAAGTGAAAGTTTAGGCAGTCTATGGGCATACGACGCGCACATTTTTATCACACAGCTACAGTAATTTGAACGCAGATCGTTACATTTCTGTCATCTTACGTCCAGTGGTTGTGTCCTAACTTTGAAGTCTGCCAGGGATGGCAGTTGTATATACTTAATTCAAACCCCTGTGAACCCCTAAACTGCTTGTAAATTCAATCATTTTGCCATCATGCCATACTGCTTACGTACAATGTTTTTTTTTTAAATTACTTTCCTTCATGGTGTTGCAAATTTAACAGCCAGTAGTGTATATGCAAAATAGAATTAAATTTTATATTATGAAAAAGATAAAATTTTAAATTATTTTCTATAAGACAATGAGAAGAAAATAAAATAAAAACATGAGAAACACAAGATTTTTATTCCAATAAAAATTTATAAATATCAGACGTCACATACTTTTGCTATTACAGAAAAAATCATATTAATTATGGAATGTAATCATAAAATAATTAGGAATATAATCATGTATTATCTAGAATAGGATAAATTATAAAGGAAAATATACTTGTGTTAATGAATCTGCAAAAGTAGTTAATTTCTGATTATCATTTATGAAAATTATTAATTTCCTTGCTTTTAATCTTCATTTCGATTACTATCTATGTTAATGTTGTGTTTCAAATTGTTATCTTCACAATTTTCAATAACTTGTCTGAAGTAATTGAATATTATCGAAATATGATTATAAGATATTAATTTATTCACTCAATTACCTTTATGAACACCATTTAACATAACTCGAGGGAATTAATTTCATCCATTTTAATCTGCTCATTTATAGCTTGAATAATTGGCTGAAGTGTTAGCTTTCGCATATGTATTATCTTCATCAAAAAGTTTGTAATAGCTTTTTAAACAAAGTTTTTGTTAGAAATTGGTTAGAATATCAATAAAACAATATGATTTTTATGTAAAGACAATTTTAGCTAACAAGTGTAGCAACTGCTTCTACTAATTTATGTGTGTGTGTGTGTGTGTGTGTACATATATATATGTACATATATATATACATATATATATATATATATTGTGTGTATATATGTTTTTGTTGATGTGTGTGTGTGTGTAAATTAAAAAGAAAAAAGAAAGGAACATTAGTACAATATACTATACATAGAGAATCATTACGCAATTATAAATTTTTGAAAGTAAAAGAAACCACTAAGTTATTAATTTCTAATTCTTAAAAATAAACTTATTAAAAGAAATGAAGAAGAGAAATACAAAAAAATAAGAACAAGAAGCATATATATATATATATATATATATATATATATATATATATATATATTTTATATATAAATATAAAGGTATTAGGAAATCTCTGACATAAATTAAAATTCAATGAAAACTAAAACATAAAATTCTCGTTTTATTGTAAAGGGAAAAATAAAATAAATCTCACTTGTCTTTCAACAACATTAATATCTCCAATTTAGCTCAAAAATATAGATAGAATCAAAAAGATGAAATCATTAGACATAAAGATAAAACTACTTTCTGCAAGTCATAATTAAAATGAAAAAAAAAAGTTATATATTAAAAAGTAGGAAATGTACTTTAACTAAGATGGAAGAAAAGTTTTAATAAGAAATAAATTAAACCTAAAACTAAACTGAAATCAGAAAAATAGAAAAGAACAACAAAGGAATTTTATACATTTTAAATCTCTTTTTAAAAACTAATAGGTCAATGAATTTTAACACAAGTATGAAATATTTTCTTAAAATTATTTTGAAAATTTAATGGTACATAAACTTATTTATTTTTTCAAGTAATGTAATTAAATAATATATTTCTAAACATTTTTAAGCATAACTTACTAGCCAGGAGAGGGATTCTCTAATAAAAGGAAAAATTGTTCTTCTCTTTTGTAAGTTAAAATTATATTTCTACTAATCGTTATATATATATATATTTATTTTATGTTTTATTATTTAATTTTACTTATTTATTAGTAATTATTATTTTAATTCTTGCTTTGAAAACGTTAAATCATGTCTTCGAAAAAAAGCCTTAATTTTTGTTATTCTCGCCATTCTGATATACTTTTACAAGTAACATTTTACAATACTGTTTTGAAACTATACAAACTTTCCTTTTTTGAACAAAGATATAATATTTTCAAAGTTATCTACCTGGTTCTTCATCAAAATGTACTTTTTCTCTGAAATTATTTATAAATTCTCCATGAATTTAGACGTAACTTACACCCGTTGGAACGTGAGAAACTAATAACTTAAAACTTAAAATTTCATTTTTTAAAAATCTTTAAATTTTAATATTATTTGAATTAAAATACAGAAAATCATATATTAGCAAGAAGTAAGTAAAATATATTCAACAGTCTTTTTTCTTGTAGGTTGTAGTAGACTGATAAATGAAATTTATGTAAATGTAATTTTCTACAAATTGCCTGTCCAAGTATAAAATATAATTTAACCACTTACTAGCATTTTAGTTTAGACTCATGAATGAAACTTTGAAATTGTTTCGCCTAACAGAAATTAATGAATGACCTATTTTGGAAATAAATGAGGCAACTTCAAAATTAATGAGTCTTTGAACCCTCAACTTATTACAAATGGAGATTTAAAGAAGATGTATTGTCTATATATACAAAATTATAACAATAATTTTAGGAAAGTGTAATTAATGATAATCTTAGAATGTATAATATATATGTCTAAAAATATACATTATAAGTAGTAATATATACCATTCTTTTCTTTTTTTTTTATTCTATAGACTTTATCTTTCATGTTCAACAAAATTAATTTCTCATTTCAGACAACAAACAAACAAAACAAAATTATGCTTGAAATTTAGATTTTTAAGTGCTTCGAAATATATTAAGCTGAATAAAGAAATATTAAGTATTATTACAATTGTATCTATTTTGAATTTTCTTACTTTCCTAATTGACTACTTTTTCAAAGATATTCTTTTTAATACAATAGCATTTTCAATCTTTCACTATTTTCTAAACTCATGGAAGAAAATAGTAATAGTTTTACGGAAGTTTTCTTCCTTAATCTATACAAGCGAAATTTCAATATCCTAATATAAAGGAAGTATAGAAACATTTTGAAATATGGAATATTCATTATTAGTTTTTGAATTCCTCTAAATTCAATATCATTGGAGCTCAAAACTAAAATTTATTTCTCATATTCTTGTAACTTTGGTAGAAATATGTTTCGAAAATCTTAAAATAGTTTTTCAGAATATATTATTTAGCTGAAAACGATGAATCAAAGTAAACTTAATATAAGACTTTACCAAAATGTGTCACATATTAAGTACCTGATCTTACAGTAAGTAATTCAAATCGATGAAGACCAAAAAATTAACTTTACTAGAACAACAAATTCCCATTGTTTCTTTAATAGCTGCATTTTACAACGTTTTTCTGAATTTCACTTGGTGTGTGTGTGTCATCAAATTTTCGATCTTTAATTTAACCAACTTTCCATCAAGCTAGACCTTTGAAATTTTGGAAATCGTTCGTACTCGCCTAGCAATGCAATATTTAGACGTTTGCGACAAGTTTTAACTCATATTTCAATAATTTTAATAAGACAAAATATTCTTTCCTCTCGGCGTTTTTAGGATTGAGGAAAAAATTTCTTTTCCCCCTCTGGGAGCACCAGGCACTCCCCACGCCGCATGAGGTATCTTAAACCTTTTGTACTCACAAAGGGCAGATACTATCTCCCCTTTACTATCTTCGAGATAGTAAGGGTTGCTGACTTTTAGTCAGTAATCATTCGCAAGAAAGAAAGTTTCCAATATTTGGCGCCATGTCTTATCACAATAATTTTTTCTGAATTCTGGTTCCCAATCTTTTTTTAATAAAATGACTTACAAACTTTCAAATACATGTTTTGATTTTATGAGTATTATGAATTTTTTAATACTCTCACAAATGTCTCTTTTTAAGTAAATTTTAAAGTTAAAAATAACTAACAGTTTTAACTAATATTTCAATAATTTTCTCTAATAAACTTTGCCACCATATAAAAACGTTGTTTTTAAAAACGTTGGTTTTTATATCGAATTATTTTATAATATTTCTAAAGGCAAAGCCTGATGATAAAAATATATTTCAAAAATACATTTATTACACAATGACCTAGGTTTTACTTGAATAATAATAACAAATTGTTGTGACATCGTCGAAATCTTTAATATGATTTTTAAATCAGAAATTATTAACATTATTACAAAACAAAAACCTAAATTACAATTTGGTAGCGTGCATATCAGAAAATTTGGAGCATTTCTATAGAAAAGTCTATCTCAACCAGATTCGCCAACAATTTTATAATTATGATACAAATGCTAGGCAAATGATAATATGAAATGTAAGCTTCCTAGATTTGGTTCTTCTTATATCATTTCTGTCCTCTTATAAAAAATTCAAACTGTAACATACTTTTAAAATATAGATGGACTTTTTCTTAATGATTTTATTTTACATTTTGATTTCTTTTATCTCACTTATACAATAAAAATAAAATATATAAGAATATCAATAATAGTTCTAATATTTAGCTTTTTAAGAAAATAATTAATTTCTGTAAATTTATGCTACAATTTCGTAATAACATTATTAATTAAATTTAGAACAAAGAATTGCAGTTGAAAACAAGAAGATAATTGAGAAATATATTTTATTAAATAAACAGAAGAAAATAATCATTTTGTGTTAGGGGAAAATTTCTCCAATCTATTATTACTAACTTCTGATAAATGTGTTTTGGTTTGAACTAAAAATATTTTTCAAGGTTTTTAAGCAATTAAAGTCAATTGTTTTGATAATGTTTTTCTATTTTCTCCGGAAGTTCAAGCAGAAATGTATGGTGAATTCATGATCATACATTTCATTTTATTTTTCCTTTGATGTTGTAGTCAGTTTACTTCTGCACTGGCATTACTTCTGCATAATACGATAAGATAAATTTCATATGTATTAACATACTTTGAATGCATTATATAAGTCTTAATATTTTAAAACGGTTCTCGTACTACTTGAAGAATTGTGAAATAAGAGCAAAGATTAACTAACATGTTGTGTAAATTAATGAAAATTAATTTAAAGTTATTAATTAAAAGTTATTGAATTATTTCATTGATCTGTGATTAAAATTAAGAGGATAAAGTGTTACATGCTGAATGTGAAAACATACATCTAAAAACTTATATAAAATAATGGATATACAGGTTTATTTGAAAGTAAAAATTTAACAGATAAAGATAATTTTTTTTAATGATATATTCTCAAACAATCTGTAATAAATAAGAATATTTTTGCCATTGATGCATTAAAGATATTGCGATTATTTCTCTAAGAATAATTTATTAGTTATTTGGGATTAAAGATGAGGGAACCAAATGATTAAATGCTTTATTTTCGATCAAGAAAAAATGGCATTTAAATGTGGAATAAGATCTTCTCCCTAAAAATATCTTTGAAATTATTTCTTAAGAAGTGATAATTGCTTCAGATGGTCAATGTGAATCATTTTCTCCTTGGGAGTCGTGAACATTCCTCTTTCTCATTCCGCTCATTTCCGTCGAAATGGTTAGAAATGCTTATTCCTAATGGAACACAGCGCCTGCAGAGAGAAGAAGGGAGAATCACTATTCTCTCGTCTCTCAATTTTTCACAAAGCGCGAATTATTACTTACTAAACAATGGGAGAATTTTCTAGTTGTGATATCTTTTCTCTTTAAATTTTCTCTTCTCAGCTGATAGCAAATCAGTTTTTTTTTTTTTTTTTTTTTTTTATTTTTTTGAATGTTTTTATTTCAATTCAAATTGTTAGAGGGATTATTTATTTTAATTCACTGATTGATGTTCAAAAAAATTGTAAAACATGTCTGAACTGAGTATTTGTTTTGAAAATGGGCTATATATTGGTAAATTATTTTAATTATCAACAATATATAGAAGATCTGTGTTCCTATGCACAATATGATATTTGATCTTAGGAAACAAACTAAATTCCTTTTATTTTTTGCTATCTAAAATGATAGATTACTTTTTTTGTAATATTAGACACAAGAAAAGAGCAATTACAGATATCTTCACTTAATATATAGAAAATATCTCAGTTGATTATAAATTCTGAAATGTTTATGAGTTATTTCTGAGGTTAGATGATTTTATAAAACTTCTATGAAATGAAAGGAATTAATATTCAGAATTAATTAGAGACGAAAGTTTTTTAAAACAACAATAATATTGTAATTTTCACTACTTCTATAGATGAAGTACTAATAATTTAAAACAATATATTAAAAAAAGGGAATATATATATTAATATAATCGAGAAAATATTTGATTGAAATACGTATGCAATAACACAACAAGCAATAGGCAACAACAAATAAGCATATAATCATAAGCGTACAACGATTAGCATACATAATCAAGGTAAGCATACAATGTTTAACAAATATAATACAAAAGTGTGACCTTTGTTATAAATGTTAACAGCGTATTATACAGATATGGAATTAAGGCTGCAGCTTTAAACAAGTCAATATTAAATTCTAAGATTTTTGATGTATTTTTCTTGATGATTGTGATGAAAAACAATTATGATATTACCTAAGCAAAATAGCTGGTAATAGCTTAAATTATAATAATAAACATTTCACAGTATAATGTATTCAGAATAAATAACTAAATCAAAAGTTTAAAGCTAAAACAAAATTAGTATTGCGTTATATATGATTTTTAAATGTTGTAATCCAGCATAAGTATAAATACTGATACAATAGTTGTTAGTTAAAAGGAGGTACTTATACAGCTTTCAAACTTCATGAATCAGAAATTATGATTGTTTTTATGTAACTCTATAGATTTCTTATATAAATGAAATTATCTTCAGCAATATTTTCCATTAAGGATGAACATCATTCCATTAACGTAAATTCAAAAAATAAACTGATGCCATATAATGTATCGTAATAAAAACTACTGCTTTCTTGTTTTTATACCCAAGAATGTAATTGACAAAATGGAAAAAAAAGTGTTGCTCCATCTACTTCTAATCTAGTTTAATGGATGTAGTAAAATCCGTATTATATAAATTTAGAGGTATTGTAAAGTTAAGAAAAAAGAAAAAAAGACGCTAAACTGGGTCCAAAAGTCTGATACAACATCAGATAAATTCAGACATGAGAATTAAAGCTCATTGTGTAGTTTCCCAGACGAAAAAGAAATTAAAAACTAAAACAACATGAATACTCTGTAATAGATTTCAGAACTCTTTTATGTCCCAAAGGTGTATAAATTTGCATTCCTATACTCACATACAAATTGATATCGATCAAATTTAGATTGATTAAAATTAAATAATTGGAAAAAAAATTAGATTTTAAGTGTAGTTGAAATCCGAAACAATTTTTAAATCAATTACGCACGTCAAAGAAAAATATTTTATAGATGATATGTTCATAAAATATAAGCTCTTTATATATTTATTTCATATAATACAAATTTGGAACAGTAGAAAATCTCTTTCTCTTCAAAGGCTTGTTTTTAGCCTTCTGTTTTCATCGTACTTATTAGCACAGGTATCGTTCTAATGAACATGATAAAACCATTGAAAATATACTCATTCGCTTTCATTGTCAAAAGTTTCAGAAACAAATTATTTTCAGAGAAAAATATATTTTTTCAATTGAATAAAATTTATAAAACCATAAATATGTGTAATAATAGAACAAATACGAGAAGAATTATTTGATAATCATAACATAATTGATAATGTTTGCTGAATCATACATATTTTGTGTTATTTCACTCTTGAGCTTTGCAATAATGAATACGACTTACAAACACTTTTTTTTTGGTTCTTGCGCATAACTTGTGACTTATTATTATTTGTTTACCAACGTGAAAAACAGTGTTCATACTTTTTATTAATATGTAAATTAGCATCAACTAATGTCAACATATTTTGTCGTTTTACTTATTTTTGCACTGCGTTGTATGACTCCTCTATTCTCCGAGATGCCATTTTGTTTTAATTTGCAGAATAAATAGCTATTTAGCCTGTTGTTCTATACCAACCTTATATTAATCAAGTAAGTTTTGAAGTATAGAAGCTCTGAGAATAAATACTATGCAAACAGAATGTCCAACATAATATAAAATGCAAACATAGATTATTCATTTGTTTATATATATTTCCTTTATTTGTGTACATATAACTTTATCAAAAGTACATATACTTTCTCGGCATTATAACTTAACATAATTTCTGTTTTTTGATCTGAGCCATTACTAACTCGGTTATGATGAAGTGTAATTGTAAAATTGACGTTTCTGTTCAATTTCATACTATAATTGTAGACGTTTCATTCACTCTTTTTTGCTACTTGTACAGGACTTTCAAGCTTATTTTTTTAATGTTGTCAAGCTCCATAATATTTCTTTTAAGATGCTCGAGGAAAGGAAAATGTTATCGCAAGCTTTCTGGGTTCATATCTTTGAGATTATATAGCGATTGCATGTCTTGAACTTTTTTTTGTGTGTGATTTTTATTCTAATTCTCTGCTATTATAATTATGCGGTGTTAGAACATAGAACGTTTATTATATCGTAGTGCCTATATTCAAATATCATATTCAATTGTTCTATTGAGAATAATCTGTTCAAATTAAAAATTAACTTAGGAAATCAACTAATTGTTGATTATGTAATGTTTTTCTTTCGGTAATACGATTTCTAAAAGTTTATTTCTGCTTTCACAAACATCAAGATTATGTGAACGAATTCTTCCCTGATTATATGATTTGTTGTTAAAATACGAATAACTCTGTATATAGTAATTTTTCACTTCTCGTGTTACACAAAATGTGTTTCTGTAAATTTCTTATAAAAACGTTTCACAGAAATCCAGTTAAAATTATTTTTATAAGCTTGAAAAACTAATACTGAGTATGTATCTGCAAGTTTTTTTTGAAACTCATGGGAAAACATTTAAGGGGTGATAGAAAAAATCTAAAAAAGAAATTTTCAGCTTACAATGCGTTACTTTGAGATCAATAATGAGAAGAATAAAGAGTTTTCTACCAAACAGTTATTTCTGCAATGGATTTCTAAGGTGGAAATGAGAATGTGTAAGAAACCTGGTGCTTTATGCTCATCATTATAGAGCATTCTAGCGGTTCGCAGCTTGCTCTGCGCCGATTCATTGTCCGGTAAAAATGACTTCTTTAGGTGTTTCCTATCACTCGTTAAATTTTTGCCCATGAATTTTGAAACGCCCTGTATAACTTTTTATTCTTTATCAAAAATCTTCTCACTTTCAATATTTGTCATTCATATTGAACTATGCTCTTGAAACCTTCTTCAAACGAACTTTCGAATAACAATATTTTTGATGATTAATTATTTGTAATATCCAAGGTTACTTTTAAATAATAACAGTAACAGAATTTAGACTGCCAGAAAATAAAGGCTATGTAATGATCAAATTATATTTCAGCCATTATATAGAATCAAATCACGTTACCAACAGATAAAGATGAAAGGTTTTAATTGTCAACCGAATCTTGTATAACTTTCAGATTCCTTATCGTGTCCCATTTCATTTTTGAATATTTTCGTAAGTTAGTTATTTCTCAATGTATGTCGATTAATAAATGTGTTTATTTATTTTTTATTTTCTTTACTATTATTTAAAGTACACTTATATTCTTAAAGTTGTACCAAATTATAATTTAAGTAAGCACAACCAGCATAAACTTCACATTCGATCACTTTTTCATTCATTATAGTTTATTACATTAGTTATATGGATAGTGCATTGTCTGATATTAAATAAATTTCGTAAGATATCCGGAAGCAATCTAATGGCATGCATATTTTTTTTTAATTTTTTGTTAAGTACTGAATTACTTAAAAATTTAAGTAATAATAGAGAAAAGACCATTTTAATTATTTTGAACTTAACCGTAGAACGCAACCCTTTGAAAAACTTATGGAAACGATACTCATTAGTATCCTAGACGGAGTGAACTTCGACCTGCTTAAAACATAACTTGAAAGTTAAGAAAAATAAACAAAAAATATTACCTGCAGAGGATTTCATAATTCTAGATCTTGAAATAAGTGAAAATCAATACTTATTTATTTTCAAAGATCTTGTTACACATGTCTGCGTGATGTTCACCGCACATAGCTCCAGAACACGTTAGACAAAATTGGCGCGTCATTCTGCGTAAATTTTATGAGCAAAATGTACAAAATATTCTTCTTTTACATTGAGGTTGTTATGCAAGTTGAATGCTCTTCTTCAGATTCAAAACTTGACATAGAATTGTCTTTGTTGACCGGGGCAAAGTTTGTATGTTCAGGCATTTCTTCATCCAGTGTGTAAGATCTTCGAGCCATATTGTGTGCATGTAGAACATGTGAATTCACTAAACTAATATTAATCATCCCATAAAATACACAAAAGTGCAACCGAAGTGTTTGTCGACTACATGACGTGTTGTTAAACATCTGATCTAATGTGTCTATGGCCCCTTTTGTTGCGTTATAAAATTCTGTAATTTCTGGTTTTTTGCTGTCTTGATCAACATTTGGTTATTCATGGAATTTATAAACAGAAGAATAACACACTTATTTAGTTTCGTTTTATATGATAGAAGAGCTTTGGCTCGGTCAAAATAATACACTCTGAAGTTGCAATAATTCGAGAACGTAACTGTAGGAGTTCAAGTGGGATTTCTCTTTTGTGTTTCTAAACAATTCCTGCAATTGTTAAATTCATTGGCTTCAACATGAGTTTGTCAGCTAAGGGTATTTAAGTAACACAATTATCCATTGTGATATTTCTATTAGTCTCTTGAATGCTTCTCGTTAATTCTTCGACAAAGTAAGATGCAAGAGGAATACCTTTGGTTTGAGCAGGATAATCCAAAAAGTTATTGTGTTAACCATATAGTTCGTTCATACATCACACATCATAACTATATTAATGTCATATTTGGCAGGCTTGATTGGTATATGCATTCTAAATGGACCTTTTCCTCGAAAGGCTACTTATTTTCCTTTTAATGGGTTTGTTTTTTATGTATTGTTTTGCCTTCATTCGTACTCACAAACGATAATTTTTCAATTTCATCCCCATCGCTATCTGTAATTTCAACACAATCTTCATTTTCCGATTCATCTTCAGAAACATAATTTTCTTTATCAATTAGCTCTTTTAATAGTTCATGGATAGCCTCAGGTCTACCCCAAAAACTTTCTCCGTGAAAACGCTTTGTCTCGTGCACGGGGGAAAAACGAAGTCCGTTTCTGAAATGTATGCGTTACTGCTATTCATTCGTCTCTCCTGCTAACATTCCTCTGAAAACACCACATGCGCAAATATTTTGTGAACAATACATGCCCTTATCTCTTGTAGTCAAGGTCATATAAAGGAAATGAGAAGCGAGTTCCATTTCTTGTTTTCGGGGTGGCAGTATAAGGCTATTTGTTATCGGCTTCGTCTACCAGACGAATAGGTAGTTATCTAGGGTTAACAAATAAAACATTATAATTTTCAAAATTTTTAGTTAAATATGTAAACAACCAAGATGCTTTTTATAGGAATATTATGTTCTAGTAACTAACAAAATCACAAATTTTGTCAGCTTTTATTACTATTTTTTAAAAGTAATTAATAATACTTAGAATAAGATATAACTGAAAAGAACAGCAGAGTTATACCCGTAAGTTTTTCCAGGAAAGTATTTAAATACATATAAATTCTAAGCAATGTATATTTTGGAAAAGTTGTAACGTAACTAAATACATTTCAAATGATTCAATTTTACATTATGGATTCTTTTAACATAACTTACAGCTTTTCTTATACAGGTTTTGACATGATCATTATTGAACAGATGCAATTAAGTATACATAAATATAAAAAAATTCAATTTTTTCTCAAAAATTATTAAAAATATATGAGCTTATAACATTTGACTAAAATTAATAAATTACCTTTTAGAAATCTCCAAAGAAGTCAAATTAGTTTTATAATGGAACTTTATCTGTCTTTTAATTAAAAGATATGTTGAGAAATGTTCAATTATTCACTTAGGGATTATCACTTTTTGTCAGAGATATTTGCATTTAGTTATATAAATAGCAGTATAAACTTGCAAATAGATGTACATATTTTTGAAACAGACATAATTAGTTTAGATAGTTTATTCTTTAGTTCTAATGTATAATTTCTTAGCTATGAAAATAGTAAAATAATGTTTTTGAAAGGAAATTATGAAGGTTTCAGAAACATCGCGATTGTTGCCTATTTTCTATTTTTAATAGCCACACAAGAATGTCATTGAACTTTTATACCCAGTAGGGAAAACATGTCATTTTCTTTATCAAACAACTTTTTACATCACTTTTTTCTGCTCCAATTCACATTTTTTTGCCTATGATAAAAATTTCTCGCATCTTTTCAACTAGAGCAAGTCAAAAACTCAATACATCCCATCTTCACTTCCTTGTAAGAAAAGAGAGGTTTAGAAAACATTTTTCCAATGAAATACCATTTTTTTTTTTCATTTTAAACATCTAAAGTTTTAAGTGACACACAAATTGTTTTAAAATCATTATCAATTAAGGTATTCGTATTTTTTTGTAATTAAATTGGAAGTTTTAGTTTATATTTTGTAAATATTTATATAAAAATTAGATAGCGCTTAAGGATTTGTTTTTTGTGATTTCTTACGCATAACTTTAAAATGAGTCATAAATTTGCTATATTCCAGTATCAGATTCTTATTACATTTAATTTCTAAAACAATATAAAATGTAGCAAACATATTTATACTGGTAAATGTATTCTGAAATAACTCTGTACGTAATATAATACTCGTACAAAAAATATAAAGCATTTTATTTTGATTATTTATTTTGAACTAAGTTGAAAGAAGGAATACTTTATAAAGATTACCTGTAGTAATCAACTTCAATTAGACTTTCATCCAAAATTTTTCTATGGCATTGAACGTATTTCAACTGAACACTTCCAGATGGATTAAACCATTTTTTTTCACCTGATGAACTCTCAAATTATATTCTAATTGTATCCAACATAAGAGAATGTGGTAAAGAAAGTGAACAGTTAATGAAAGCGTAATGTTCGAAGCACCTATCACATGATTTACTAATGCAAGTAAGAAATATTAAAAAATGCATACTTTATAATGTTTCAAATTATGTAAAAGTCAAAAAAAAATATTTTGTTTCTGAGAAGTAAGAAAACAGATTTTATGTCAGATTTTAAGAATTAAAATAAATAATTATCAATTATTTTCGGAAATCAATCTTATGCTTTGGGGATAACTCTCTATCGTTTTATGAGAATGTGGATATTTGTAAGATATCTAATTAAAAATATGAAATGAAATTAAGGACATTTAGTTTAAAATTAAAGACAATAGTTATATAGTAAAATATTATTATAATAAATTTAATCCATTCATTTTCAAAAAGGATGATAATTTTACCATTTATTGCTTAATAAGGACGTAACATTATTAAAAATAGAAAGAGAAATGCCCTTTACTTGCCAAAATTAATTTCAATTCAATGATTCTGAATGAAAAAATCAATAAGAATGCAATATTTTTGCAATGGTCCTATAATTACGTTATATAATATAGTATGGTTGTTATATATATTCTGTGTACTTTAAGTCAAACGTAGATGTTATTTAATATTGATAACTGATATTTTTAGCTAGTAGTTTCAGAAGGAAACTTATTATGTTAATTTTTGAGTAAAATAAGTAGATTTCCGTGTATACTGCAATGCATTATGCGAATCAGAAGGTAGATTCTATAAAAATTATTCATGATAACAAATTATCCTTTATGTTAATAAATTCTTTAATTGTGAGAATCAACATATTTTAACATATTGAATACCTTAATTGGAGTTCAGAGTATTTGGCGATTTATCAGTTTGTTAAGTATTATCCATAAGGGCTTTCCTAACATTTTTTGTCTATTAAAATTTACATTTTATAACTTTATTTATAACTTATTTATAGTAACATTTTTAAACATAATTCAGTACAAATCTTTGTTTTAAAACGATATAAATTAGCTCATAATATGTGTTTTAAAAATTCTTTTGAAAATGAAGTTCATTTTCAATGAATAATGAAAACTTTTTTTATGTTATGTGTGAATTAAATACTGTTATTTATTAATACAAAAATATTCATCAGGATATTTTCGTTAATCTAATAATAGACAAAGAAATCAATCTTATAAGAATACTCATAATAGTTTTATACTATTACGGCTACTACTATTAAGAAACTGATGCAGTAATGGTAATCTTATGTAAAAAACTTCGAAATAATTTGATATTTTTAATAAAGCTGAAACATCAATACTTTCGTTAAATTTAGAGAATCATAAATTTTCTTATAAAAATCAATTTTTCTTATTCATTTTCTATTATTAATCTAATGATCAGTAACACAAAAAAAATAAGGAATACACTTCTTATTGATCATCAGATCAATAAGAATTGGAGTTGGTCTTCAAACCTATTTCAATATAGATGAATTATTTTTTTTATGGAAAAGTAAGTATTTACCTACTTAAGGACTTATTTTTTACTTTTTCAGATTTTATGTATTGTTATACAATTAGTCACAATTCTCTTTACGCTCTTTACTTATATTAGTCAAGCATGATTCGCAAGTCCAAACAATATTTGTGAAATAAAATAAATAAATTTTAGAAAAATAATGTTAGCTTTAATTTTAGATGCTAAATTTATAAATGAAATCTCAATAATAAATTTAATGATAAAATATACATATTGAAATATTAAATTGTTATTTGAATGAATTACATAATGTATTTGAGACAAAATTGAAAGAAGTATATTTTTGTAACGAACAACATTTTAAAATTATTGGAAACCACTTCAATTTTTATTTTTCTTGAAGAGCTATATTTCTTGAAATATAATAGATTAAAAAAATTATAAATGTTTTAAAAAGTTAATAAACTGTGATAATGACGAATAATGGTAACATAAGGAAATCCGAAAATTTTACTTTTATCCTATCGTATAAGTAAAAGAAAATTGTGGAGTGCACTTCAAATATTTAAGTAAAGGGAAAATGTCTTTCATTAAATTAAACATTACACGCACGCTTTTGGCTTAGGTATGGAAAACTGCACTTTAACCTGATTTATATTTAAATACAGCAAATAATGAATATGTTAAAAGTATTTATAAGAGCTTTATAAAATTATATAATATGTTTTAAAATTAAAAATTTTTCTGTTTTATTACAAGTTAAGATTATTTAATTATTTAATCTGTTCTGTATGCTTAAGCGGTTTAACCTCAATATTTTCATGAAATATGTAAATGAAATCACAGAGTGAACATTGTCTATATGGTAAAAAAAGATGTATATTAATTGTTTGTAAGATGTAAGAACTATTTATTATATGGCATTTTGTTACAAAGGTTTTTTTAATAAGAATTAGGCACAATGCATTTTTCTGTACTTAAAAAAAGGACTTTTCAATATGCATTTTTGATTAATTATGAACGTAAACATTTTACAATTCTAAGAATTCAATTAATTTAATATTTTTTTCTATTTTTTAAAAATGTTTTTATTTTTCTCTCACGTTTAAGTGCATTTCCCTTTATATCTGGGCTAGATTCTTTGAGGTAATTTAAATTTCTGTATTAATATTAATTTTTCATTTTTCATTTCCCAAATGAATGAACAAGTGAGGTACTTTTTGATAAAATATAAGGTGCTATAACAGTTAAATTATATTAATGCTGTTTTCAGTAAAATAAGTGAATATATACTAGGAAGTATTTTATACGCTTTTAAAACCAAATATGCTCATAATTTATTGGAGTAATTTTAATTTCTCTTCCAATTTGGATTTAAATTGTTTTATTTATTTTAATATTGTTCCTTTTCTTTTTTAAGCTTCAGAGACGCTCTAAGAACTCTAACAAGAGAACGCACGCAGTGTGTGCTCATTCCCCAAGGTTACTAAACTGCTAAATTACGAAATGTACTCTAGTGTGAAAATTTAAGCAACTTTTCAGATTGCTTGGTAATTCCAAAAATAAAATCATTTGTGTGACATGAAATTGCCACTATAGAGGCACAATGTAGCACTTAAAATTTGATAAAAGAATAGTACCTAGGAAATGAATTGTACGCATATATTATGGAACAAAGCAGAAAAAGGTTTTATTGACAGAATTTGCGTTCGTAAAAAAACTTTGCCTGGCCATGCGAAATAACATCACACCAAAGTCTCTTATGATTACGGGACATCGTCTGCTCATACTCAATACCGAAATATTCAGCAGTTCATGAAGTAAGATTTGACTATTTTCAAGAAGCATCTGTTTGAGATCTCAAGTGTTCTTCAGAGGATACAATCTTGGTATCAGGGGTCTCCTAAAATCATCCCCTACATGTTCGCCCGAATTTAAATCAGGGGACCACGAAAGTAGAAAGTATTCTGCTGGCGTCCTGACTTTTTAGAAGTTTCTCAACAGCAAAAGTCCTGTGTAGACGAGCATTGTCGTCTACAAAAATAAAGCCTGGATCAAAGGCTCCTCGAAACAGAAACGAGGTGTGGGCGGCTAAGTTCATCTCAGTAACGATCTCCAGTAAGTAAGCTGCTGTCGAAAATACGGAATTCCGTTCGTCCATTCAACATAATGCTTCACCAGACAAGCCCGCTAGGATCATACCAACGGTCTCTTTCCCTATGTTGGTGATTTGAAATCATGTCATTTCCTCCCTCTATTTTAATTGGAGCTGAGAATCGTTGCTCAGACTGAAACAACTCTCATAAGTTAAAAGAACGTGGCTAGATTGTTGAGATGTCCAGTTTTTGTCACCTTGACAACTCTGTAAAAGGGTATCGTTATTGAGCTACAATTAATTGTATCCGTATTTCAGGAGGACGGGCGAAATGGCTACCTTCAAACAGTAAACTGAAACGTAAGTCTTTCGGTTTCCGTAAGCAGCTGCTGAGCAATATTGTTCCGTGTCCTTTTTCGGTCTTTCAGAAAGATATACCGGTCATCATATGCCGTTGTGTTCCTCAACCGACCATGGCAAAACTTTCTTACAGCTGTACCTATCACTTGATAGGCTTTCCATGTTCTTGAAGCCACACTTTTATCGATTCCAAATTATTTTACAACACTCATCAACTACTACTCCTCTTCAAGCTTGTTAATCATTTCACCACACTTAATGACACACTAAGGTTTCTTATAGTCATTAGGAACTTAAGATTTCACTTTCACCAACGGGTATATTCTAGAAATACGTCGTTCTCCTTTTATGTTGCTGACATCAGACTTCCGCATTCTAGAGTTTATGTGCCGTTATGTCTGATGTCGAACGGTAATTCATAATCTAAAACTGTTAAAATACATTTAGCAACAGAGCGCTTTAGACATCTTAATGAAAACTACTATTATTTTAATTTCATTAAAATTTTACTAAGAAGTAAAAGCAGACGATGTCTCTCTTTTCTAACATATATTTGTTAATGATTATTTGTTGATTATTTGTTTAATAGAGAGATAAATTATAGATTTTTAAACTGGTATGTTCTAGAATTCTCAGGTGTTTTTTTTTGTAAAATAAAGTTGTCGTCTTGACTCTGAAACGCTGATTATTTTTAAATCGTTACGAATGCCAGATACTTGTAAGTTACAGTTGAAGTTAAAATCTAAGATTTCTAGAAAGCAAATACAATCATAGTCGATGCATACATATACATCCCTTTCTACTTAGTTCACACTGACCTAGTAGCAAAAGTCCAAACTAATTTCATGTTTTATATTTGAAAATGCATTTGTTAATTTTAGTTTTGTATGCTAGAGTATTACTATTATTATAAATGATACATAAAAAAATTTTAAAGACGAAGTAAGATGTATAAAATATTTTTAAATGTAAAATATATAGATTTTTTTAAATGCTGGAGGAGTTATATTTTCTTGATCATCATACATAAGTAAGTATTTTAACTTATCGGTAATTATTAGGTAGATATCTTATTAAGTGAATCTTCGTCTAATTACTAAAATAATTTTACACCTTTTAGTCCATTTTAAATATCAGGTTGATTTAAAAACTTTTACTTATATTTTTAATTCCCTTTAGTCTCGAAGTTAAAGATTAAAACAGTTCACAGGATAAACGTGAGCAAAATGGGAACTGAATTAAACGTTGTTAATGCAAGGTTGGGGTCTCCAAGTTTCTACCCCCTATGTACTATACATCTTGAGCAAACCCATATTGCATTGTGAAATGAAGAATGCATGTATGGCAATTCACTCAGACGGATCATGGTATGGATCAATTTGAGACAATTTGCCGAATCAATTACAGCCTTTACTGCCCTCAAGTTCATTGCTTGTAGGTCCACCGTAGTATTAGATTTTAATCGAGATTTATATATACATATATATGTATAATAATGTAATATATATATATATGTATATATATATATATATGTAATATATATATATATATATAATAATGTAATAATATATATATATATTATATAATATAATTATATCTATATATAAATACTAATAAAAATAATAATATAAGTAAACTCATTTGAAGTTCACAAAAACTGCATTTTGAATTTTGATAGTAACTTTGATGCATTAGGTGACTGTGCTTTGAAGTAAAGTTAGCTTCATTTTAGCTACCTAAAACAGCTTCTAGAAGTATTCAATGAACTTTCAAGCTACTTGAAAATATTATGATGTCGTCAATATTCGCCTCGGCATACTTTCTATGTTAGACAAGTTAATTTATGATACAATGTATTGTAGAGGCTGTGTTCTTAAGATCGAAATGTATAACTCTGAACGCGTATTTTCCTCTATGAGCGATGAATGAAGTAAGCTGTTTGAATTCAGAACTCAATCTAATTTTCAAATATCCCTTCAAAAATCAAGCAAGGATAATAATTTGTAACTTGCTATTCGATGAATTAAACCAGTGAAAATCGACATAGGAAAAGCTTCGGGTTCTGTCGAAGAATTCAAATAACGGAAATCTACACATAATCTTATCGCAGCATCCTTCTTTGATGCATATACTAACTAGGTGATAACTAGGTGACCATATTCACTTTAAGAAGGTCCTCTTAAGCCTAACGCTCATTCTGATCATTAAGATCATCTATTTGTCTACATACCTTTTCTTTTAAAATTTCAGTCATCTGGTAGAATCTTTGCATTTTTGGTTTTCTTTTGGCCATTAGCTGGATTGAATGTTCACAAATGCTTACTATTTTGGGGGTTTCAGACTATATTGTTTGGTTTCCAATTAATAAATCTATAATAAATCGTTTTTGATCTCCATTCAGGTGGAAAGATCTTAAGTGCTCTGTAACATAAGCGTCATCGGTTGAAATATGTTTTATTGCAGGTGTGTTTTCGATATAATCTAAGCCACTATTGGTTTCCCAAATGACTCATGTGTTGTTAGTTTAAATATTATATCTTCTAATTTTGCTCACATGGATGTGTTTTACACTATTATCAGGCTTTTGAACTAGATAACTAAGAACATTTTACTTTTCTACAATGGTTCATCTGGCACACATTTTGTGTGCACTATCAAGTACAAAAACATTAACTTTTTATCTATTTCGAAACTTATATATTTTGTGACAATTACAGTAAAATGCATATTTTGTTTGGTTACTAACAAACACAATACCAGTCTGCTCGGCAGCAAGTTGAAGTTTGACCTTCAGACCATTATGATAAATAGAAACAAATTTTAATTGTCATTTGGGCATTGGAATGTCTTCAGTCCAACTTTCGAGGAATCCGTAGGTATTGTGAGTGTCACGTAACAGAAAACCAGTGGAAGATCCTATTTTTTTAATAAATGTTTTAGTGAGACTGGACATAAAGTTAGTGTTTTGATCTGTAACAATTATTTTTGGAATATCAGTTATTGAAAATATTGATAGCATTGCATCATAAGTCAATTATGCTGATACGCTCTTTAGACAAATGGCCTGAAGCCATCGGTGAACTGATCAACTGCTATTTTTATAAACTGTATCCCCCACTACTAAGTTCAATGAGGCCTATTATAACAATATTTATAGTATGGAAATGGGTTACAGGATTTATTGGAGTTTCATCAGACAATTTTTTAGCTTATCAGTAGCATCAAACACAAGCGTTGCAAAAATTTGCCACAGCCCTTTCTATTTTCAGAAAACCGTCCTAAAGGTTTCTTTTTCGGCAGCGGCTTACCCCATACAATAAAATGAGCGAGCTCAAACAACTGCGTTCTGCCTCTACAGAGAACAACAAATTGGAAGACAGGATCATCTAAACTTATCTTTATAATACAGGAACTTAATCATAAAATTATTTTAACACTTTTTGGCATCTTGCAAACATTTGGATGTATTTTGATGACTTTCTGGTTCAAACTGAAATTTATTTCAATCGGAAACTAAATCATTGATGACACTATCATTATCCATATTATCAATAGTTAAATTATTAATAGAATCAGTGGTATTGTGAATAAGTATCCCACTCTCTTGATAAGTACTAAGGTTTTCATTAACTATTATGTTCCCCATAGGCTTGAGAGACATATTTTTAGATAACTGGATTTCATCAACATTGATATTACTTACATAACCTTTAAAAATATTTTAGTTGCAATCAAATCATTATAAACACTCAAACGTAATAAGCTATCATGCACTAAATTATCTACCATAGCACAAATAAGGGTAAAGGTGTATAAACCACTTTAGTCTCAGAACTTATAGTTATAATAAATTCACATTTATTAAAAGATGCAATTGCCTTATGTTTTAAAATAACCCTTCCGTATAGATTCCGATATTGTTCAAATACTACACTGGTTGCTGTATCCATAATAACAATTAAGTGGTTGCTATTGCATTTTATTTGTCTAATAATTAAAGAGTCGAAAAAAGTCCTATCTTCATCTGTCATTTTCGATAAAAGACAAAAAAACATTTGCTATATTACATGTTAGTGAATGATTTTCTTTTCACTCCTGTTCATTAATTTCCGAGTTATTTTTTCCAAACGTATATAATAAATTATTATGATTCCTATTATGACATATTTAGCAATTCAGTTATCTAATTTGTTCTTACAATTCCCTGCTGAGTGTTTTCTCTAAAAAAAATTAAGTAATTACTCAGACTTTTTAAAAAAAATTCTGCCTTAACAGATATTTTGGTATCGAAACCTTCCAAATAATCATGTTGTGGCGAATCTCAAAATAAACAACTCTTGGTAACAGCTGCAGTGGTAAATGTGGCGCATACGGGCAGTTGTTTAATATCCTTTCTTATCTTTTCCTATTGTCCTTAAAGATTTAAGGGATGACTCTATTTTTCATCATACGCTAGTAATCTGTCATCAAAGTTAAACATATTAGTTCTTTTAAGTGATTATATTTCATTTCTAAGAAAATTCAACAATTTATTAACATAAAAATATGACTTTCCATAATTGTAACTATTGTATTCTGATACTAAGCCGTTTGAATTGATTCTGAATAATACATGTATTAACATATTATTATAAGATTCTGATTTCACATTTAAATTTGATAAACTGCTACCTTGTATCTCAATGATATAAAAAGCTTTTTAATCTAAAAATATCTTTGGAAATCTTTGATTGATTAAGAAATTTTGAATATTTGCATTTATAATGATTTCATGTCTTCCAAACCTAGTGTTTAAAATATTTATATCAGAATCGTAATTTGTATGTAAAGCTGAAAAACTTCAACCGCCTAAATACCTCCACTTCCATATGTTTTTGAATAATTAAACTTTTCTACTTTCCGATGTTAACTATTATCGTGGATTGCGACCGAAAATAAATAATCTACTTACTGACGTCGCCGTAAAATTTTGAAATTTCCAACTTGGAAAGTCGCATTTGCTGGTTTTCGGTCTTTCCCGAAACTTCAATTGTGTTACGGTATTGTGTATTTGTGTTTTTGGTTTCCTGACTATTTTTAACTATCTGTTTATTATTTTTTTTATTTCTATAAAGTTATTTTATCTTTATACATCATGGTGTTTTCGATTTCGGTTTGTAATTTTGGTCTCATTATGAAGTAAATTTTCTATTTCTTCATCAAGCTTGTAAAATTATTTTCTTTATAAAAAAAACAGTTAAAGAATCTCCAAGTACATTTTAGTTATTAAGAATTTTCATATCATCTACTTTGTTTATGATATTCTGTAATAAGGTTCTGAAATAACCCTTCTTCCAAGTTAAAACTTTTATTATATATATATATTTCCACAGATGAAATCCACTTAAACTTTTCAACACAGGAATGCTTCTCTCTCTCTCTCTCACTCTATATATATATATATATATATATATATATATATATACTTACTCTCTCTCTCTCTCTCTCTATATATATATATACTTACATACTCTGCCAACTCTAATTGTGATCGTGGATTCTTTTCTACATGGAGTGGAATTAACGAACATTAACCTATTTAAATGCTATTTTATTATCTGACGAAACTACACACATTTGATAAACACTAAAACACAAAAAGATAAAATAAACTGGACTCAAGATATCTTCTACGAGCTTAATGCTGATTTAATGTGTATCTATGTTTTGAGGAGATAAAATGGGAATTTTTTCCAAATTTGAATAACTGACATTTAAATGAGTTTTAAGACTTATGTACTTGATTTGATGCTAATGACAAAGATAATAGTTAAGAAAAATTTTCATATAATTAATTGTTTTAGTGATCACTAATCTGATTAGGTCTTAAGTAATTTCTGATAAATTTTACCATAAAAGCACTGCATTATAGTCCAAAAAGATCATTAATCATAAATATGTCAAGTTCGATAACAAGCATACTAAGATATGAACTGGCGCGTGTGTAAAAGTAATTAAACCTTAGTTTGAAGTTCTTAACTCTAATGCTCTAACTCTAATGCATATAACAATAATCTTATGTATATTTATTTAGTGATGTATGTTATTATTAGAGATCTTAAAAATATACTAAAATAATTAAGCTGATGTGACTGCAAATTCAATAAATCAACAAAAAAATGAATTTTTCAAACATTTGGCTAGTCAATGAGAATCTATACGCATATAATAAGACATATTTTGCTAAAAATATTTTTTTCTTTCTCATTCATGTGTTAAGGATATCTTTATTGTGATATAAAACTTGATTCTTTTGTTTAAAGATGAAATTCATGTCTTCAAAATCTGTTATTCAGGAATTTTTTGAATCCCTTTGGGTACAATATTATTTGACAAAATGATTAAAAGGATGTTTTAAAGGTTTTTAGCCATGTCTTTCAATTTTCTAGATGGAAATCATTAAAAAGAATAATTTTATATATTCTGTTAATGCATTAACTTCCTGATTTACCGCTACAAAAACGAGACTTAATAATTAATCATAATCAACAAACAAAATGGCAAGGGTAGGAAAGAGATTAACAGCTTTGAGTATTTAAGAAATATTCAAATTATTTTTCGTCTGAAATATAATTTTATCAAGGGAGAAGTTATTAGAAGAGTATTCGTATAACGTCTAAATCAAAGCTTTCGTGAATTTTATAAGCCATAATAAATTTTGATAGATGAAAAAGTGTAAGTTTTTTTGAACTTATTAAATAATTATTACAGATTATAAAAAAATTGATTTCTTTACTATAATACACTTATATATATAATTATACGTTTTGCTTTATTGCCTGAGTTAGCAATCACATCATATAACTGATTACAATGAAATGCTGTGTTATACGATTTATTATTAGGGACTAAATAATAAGAATTTAAATTCAAAAAGAGCATTAATTGCAAGAATACTATTTTTAAAATAATAAACTTAAATTTATTTATTTCTACCTGTGGAATAAAAACACTCTAATCACATCTTTAAACTAGATAATTAAATTTGTTTTAAAGGAAAGGATTTCAAGTTCCACTGAAATGACTCCTCCGAAATTTACAAACTGTAATTCTATAAAACAATAATCTTAAAAAGAAAATTTAAAATGTGCCTTAGGTAGATAAAAAATGTTATAGTGACTAATTACAAACATTCTAAAGAGACAAAATGTAACAATTTTCTGCTGGGTTAAAAATTCATTAGTTAAAATCTTATTAGTTAATTAATTAAGAAACTAAATTAAATTATTTTTATTTTACAAAAATGTACCGAAATACCACTAATTATGTTAAAACACCAAGAACTTCTTTCGTTGTTATTCACTGATTGTTTGTTTGAATGTCTTAGTTTACTTTCTCAAGTAAAATATTTTTATCCTGCTTTGAAAAAGAGTAAACTGAATTTATTTAATTGTTTGGAGTAAGTTACGCGCAGTTCTTGTAATACATAAAACATTGAATGGCTGTATTGAAAAATTCAGAAAAAGTCGAAAAGGATTTTTTTATAAAGTAATAAATTAAGACCAAAACCGTCAAATAATTAATTAAAGTTTGATTTAAAGTAATAAACTATAAATATTCTTGCATATAATCAATAGATTAATCAGTTTGCAAATTTTTAAAACTTATTTCATACAGCCATTTCGTTAAAAAGAAGAAAAAGAAAAACATTTTATTTATCAATCTTAAAAGAGCAAAAATAAATTCTAGTTCAAATTAAATATCTCTTTTTATTTCTGACTCTTTATTTCTAAGAGAAAATTTAAATTCTACAAGCTAATTAATTGCAACTAAATCAAGCATTGATAAAAATAACCACTTAACATTTTTTTAAGAAATACAGTTAAACATCTTTCAGAATTAAGAATAGCTTTTGCAAAATGTTTTACTTGTGTTTTACAAGAGGAAATCGGTATTTTTAATATACTAATAAGTTGCATGCCATAAATACTTCTTGCAATGCTATACATCAAATCATATTTTAATATTACAAATTAGCCTTCGATTAATAAACAATTGTTATATCAATATATGAGGAAAACTAAGAAAATAAATATAGAGGAATACTTTAAATTTTAATTTTATTTTCTGCAGAAACCACTATTTTCTAATCAACTAAGAAATTCGCATACATTTGCTAATTACATTTGATAGTCACTCTATTTATATGTGTTTTTTAAATTCACTTTTAAAGAAAATGATTTGAACGATAAAAAGTGATATTTTACAAAATATTTAAGAGAAAATGTTACGATTTTATGAAACTATTTGACTCACTGTATTTCCTTTTATTACTCGTCAATTTGACAGCATCTTCCAAACTTAAGAGTTTATTAAGCTAGGATTGAATTCTGTCAAAGTACAACTCTTTTCAATTTAATGACAGTATCTTTCAATAATCCACTCTGCCTCAGATTTCAAATTCTTTCAATTCCTTTGTTGCTTTCGGCATTTTTGAATCACAATAACTTGATACTAAATCTTTTCAGTTCTTCTATTCTTAGAATGCACCGTACTAGTATGGTTCAATGTACTCTTCCTTCTAACTCTACTTCGCGTCCATTCTTCGTTCCTTTTTAGCTTCAATGAAAAATTGTAGAAACTGATGTAATTTGAATACAGAATAGAGTGTAAATAAGTATCGCAACAAAAATTTCATTCCTTTCTATGATTGGATTACACAACAACACAAAAAACACTTACAGGAATTTTGTATAGAATTCTTTATTTTCACACATTTATTTATTTCTGTGATTGTATTCAACACGTATTTTATTTAATGAAAATAATTCAAATTAAAAAGTCAATAAGGAAAAGCGTATATGTAAATTTCTAAATATCAATTGTTTTAATAACGAAAAAAAAATTCAAGTGTTATTAAATATCTTGTACTATTGATTTTCAATGTCTCAGACGAAAATGGTCTTTCGAAATAAAAAAAAATCAAAGGAAGTTAAAATGCTGGTGGTTTTTTTTTTCAAATTGCCATTTTTAAGTAAAATGTTTTATGATGCATGTATCATTAAATTTAGAGAGAAATAATTTACTCTAAGATAAACATACAAGTAATAATATCTCATCATAAATGGAATATATCAGTTATATGATAAAACGATGAACTAATGTTTCTGTTCTATCACTAATAGGCTGGCTTACATAAACTCGATTTTTTTTTCAAGTCTAAATCTTCTAATACCAATGGTGTGAAAAATAGGATGATGGTATTATAATACAATTATATTCTAGGGCTTAAGAATTACTTCAGGATAGCCGAAATTAATTACAGCAGTGCAGTTATCGCTAAAGCCAAATTTACCATATAAACGCATACAAAATAATAAACAGTCCACAAATTTCTGCAAGAAATATCATGGACTTTATAGATGAATGTTGTAGCTCTTTCTTCCTGTAATTATGAATCGTAATTGGTATTGCAAGCAAAAAATAATAAATGGTCTTTAATTATTTATGTTTAACAAATCATTAGCAAATAATGTAAGAAATAACTAATTATTCTATACAATATAAATGAGTTATGAAGGACCGTTATTATAGATTTAGGCACTTATTAGACTATAATCCAAACAGTGTCATAAAATAACTAATAAGTTTTGAAAAATATAGAGAAATTCAGTGACATAATTTATATGGAAGTATATACATGTTGCTTAAATTAGTCTTATATATATATATATATATATATATATATATATATATATATCGTATTTCTAGGAACTGCGATGTTTCTTTTGATTGAAATGGATTTTTCAAAAACAATTATAAATGAGTATGTAACTCTACTCGTCCAATAATTAATGAATAGTTGTTTTTGGTTATTCTTGATTATTTTCTTTGTTTAAAGATATATATCTATAGATTTAGTCTTAGAATTTAGAAAACTTATAGAAAAAGCGCAATGGTTTTCAATACAACAAGAATAGAATATAATAAAATAAAGCAAATCTTTAGTGATTCACTGAAAAAAATCTTGCAAAGCTTAAGGAATATCTTAGATCTCCGAAAAATTTACATTTAATCAAATAGTGATGTAAAATAGCAAATATAAAAACTAATAAATATTAAAATATTATTTTTTCATTCAGAAAGGAAATTTTTTACTAAAAATTTGTTACGAAATCAAAAATTCATCTTTCCCTTGTGACTGAAAAATACCGTCAGAAAAAAAAAGAAATTCAGAATAATCTAAGACATTATTGTATGTATTAGCGTATTTTAATAATCTTGATGAAATCCTTCTTCAAAAGAATTTTCACAATTTTTTATCGGCATTACTTTGAACTGGAATCGGATAAAATGTTAAAAAAAAAAATTGTTATGAAAATATTTCAAACATATCTTAAAATTTTAATAGTAATTTAAAAATTATATAAAGACAAAAGAAATGTAAGTGATGTAAAAGGTTTTTAAGTAACTTGAATAGTTTTCTCTTTAATATAGTTATTTCATTTTGTGTGTAATGGATTTTGCAACAAGCGCATTAAATCGGTTATATTATTTTTGTTCAAATTTTAAAAATTACAAATCTTTTTTAAGTTGATATTATTTAAGTAATTTTTTTTATCAAATAGATAAAATACGTTTTTAAACATTAATGAAAAGTGCTTTGTCTTTTTTTTAATAGTATTTTTTCCCTGAAATGCTAAATTATTTTCTCTGTGTTTTAACTATTCATGAATAATAAAATAGTTTAAGTAATCGGAATTTAAAAAGGACATAAAGATAGCAATGGATAATAGTCGTACATATATGTTCACAGCTTTCATTTTTAGTTCATTTAAATAATTCAGAGAAATAAAGCATTTTTCTTCATAAATCTTTTGTTGAAATGCCTTCATCAAAAGTATCAATGAAAAATACTAGTTTATACAATTCTTTATGTATTACTCTTGAAAAATGACATTCAAAAATCTTATTAATTGGTAATAATTTGTTATATTTAATTTAATTAAATGCTCATTAGAAAATAAAGAAAATTATTCTGTAAACAATTGTGAAACAAAAATTAATGAAAAAGTGGTAGAAGTACGGAGAATACAATGAAAATTTCTAAACGTTTAGTAAAGAAAAGCAAAATTAATAACAAAAAATATTTGTCAACTATTTTAATTATCATTGCAAAAGATGTCAGAAACATGGATTTTGAATTATAACTTAATCTCAAAGAAATGTAATTGAAAAAAACTTTAGAATTTATACTTTATTTGAAGCACAAAGTTGAATGTCGTGTGATACATAGAACAAGTATTATTTAATTTAATCATGGATAACAAAAGTATATCTTCATGTTATTTAAAATTACGTTATGTTTTCTTAAATATCTATATAAGACATTATATATATATTTCAGACATGAAATATATATATATAATCATATATATAAATAATAATATATAAATAATATATATATAAATAATATATATATAAATAATAATATATAAATAATATATATATAAATAATATATATATAAATAATATATATATATAATTAATATCACATATTTCAGACATGAAATATGTGATTCGTATACGACAAATTCCTTTCCATTAAACGCAACCTCTTTGAAAGTAAGGAACTCCTGCAATATATTACCTAGTTTTTATTACTGCTTCGTTAACATTCAAAGTTCACAAAAAGTATTTGAAGGTCTTATAATTCAGAATTCTTTGTGAAATTAATTAACGTTTAGATTCTCAAAAGCTTTCTTATTTTTAATTCCGGTTGGTAAGATGATTATTCACAATTCGTGATTCCCATTAATATCAAAAGTAATGTAACTTTCTACTGAGCTTTCAAAAGCGTATACACATTTAAAATAACTGCATTATTTTAGAAGTGGCATATCTTTACTGAAGAAATAAATTGAAAAGACAAACAAAATAAGTAAAAAAGAATACTACAGAAAAACTGTAAGCTGATAATATTTGAAATAATTTCGTCTTAAAATCTTTAATAATTAATATTAAAGCACTAATATAAGCAAACACTAATATAAGCAATAGAACACTAATATAAGCAAACTGAAAATTCAAATGAAAAGATCAACACAATTTCTTTTAATACCAAGCAATATTTTTCCTTAATTTCAGTTTAACTTATTTGTTAAAGAAAAAAAGGCAATTTCTTAATAAATTGTCAGTTTTCATATAAGATCCTTTCAGAACAAAATCACGAAAATGTGTATAGATGAATTTTGATTTTATCAAGTAACTCTTAATATATTTGAATCAATCTTTATAATAGCTGTAGTGACGAAATAATTGAGTCTTTTGAAAATTATAGAAAAATTATTTTGAATTATGTTTGAAACCTGCTTGCAATGTTTACTCTATTTAATAACTTTTAGTAACTTTAGCCTGTAAGTAATTCTTATACATGTTATAAAGAAAACCGAATTAAATAAGAAAAATTGGAAAACAAGGAATTTCAGCATTGTATTTGTATACACATGCATTTATGGTGGAATATTCCCTTTTGTTTCATGCACATTAAGTAAATTCAAAAATAAAGGAATACAGTGGTGTGAATTAGTTCAGAAGAATTTGTTTATTGTGATGTGTTTAGGAAATATTCGTCTCAATCTGGAAACAGTTATTAAATAAAGTAGCATTAAATGGTATATCAAGACGTATTACTTTTTTTTTTTAAAGAAATACCGTTCTCAATTAATTTTTGAAATCCAATAGAAAAATAAGTTTTAAAAAGAGAATCAAAGGATCCAAAGAATAGTATGGAATTGACGCGGATATAAGCGATGCAGCATGATTTGGTATAAAGCATTGAGACAGAGCTAAAACAATAAACATATCTCTAAGCTCACCTGACTCACAAAATAGAATAAAATTTAGAATCCCTTACCAGAAAGCTTTATCACTATTGTGTGCGTTAGTATATGTTTGTTTGTTTGTTTTTGAAAATAAATCAAATTTATCAACTCTTTCTTTTTATCTAATTATTCTTAATGTCAAACATTGTCACTCACTTTTAACTAAAGTAATCTGCCCACTTTAATATCGTGTACATTGTATATACTATTAATATCCTGAGTCCTACTTCAAGCCACTGAACTAACAAAATTTTAAAGTTACCCGGCTTTTTTTATCTTGTAATATAGAAGAGTTTGACTCGTTCTATTGCTTTATTTTTCTGCCGACTCCAGCTGTATCAGACTTGAAACCTCGAGCGTGGAACTTTTGCCACGCATTGGAAACTATAAAGTACTAAAAGGGTTCAATGTATGAAAAAGTAAACATCAATATTAATTAATAATAAAGGACTTCCTCTTCAAGAGAACACCAACTGTCCCATCTTCAAAAATTATTGAAGCCGGTAAGAGTCGAACATACCTTTGGCAGCCTATTGAATTTAGACTCCAAAGCTAAGTTTAAAAATCAACCTTCCTCTACAATTTGAAAATATGCCATGGAAAAATAAAAATGATATACATTAACGAACTCTTCAAGACTAAAAAGTTGTGGTTTCTGAAAGAAAAATAAAGTGATTTAATTTCGAAATACTTTCTTTTAAAGTTTTGACTATCCTCCAAGAGTAGAAGTTTTGACATATAAATCAGAAACGAATAAATTACGTTCACCTCTTTAAGAGTCGGAATCTTGTGTCTCTTCAACAAAAATATCATTTTCATTGTGTGAAAGAAGTCCTGGCACTTCATTAGAAGAAAATTGTGTTTGTGTGGTGATGTGTTAATAGTAAGAAACTGCAAATAATTTTAAGATTAGACATTATTTTATTATTATTCAGAATTTTATTGTATATTTTGATGGATCGTGATTAAGTTCTAAAATATGAAAGCTTAAGTTGATTTGAGTTTGAATAAAATGTGTTGATATTCAATGGCTCAAAATATTTAATTTTGTTCCTTATTTTATACATTATGTTTTGAAATTGTTATCACTATAATAAATTTTGAAATAGTACATTTATGTTCCTGAATTTCCTAATAAGAGAACAATAAAAATAAAACAAAATTTGTATTTTACACATGTTTATTTGCAATATTGCGTTGTATGCTAAAATTGTCTCTATTAACACCTTATTTGTAATTTTTATTGGTGAAAGTGAAAAAAATATTTTTTTCTCCTTGAGTCATATTAATGTTTTTTTTTTTCATTTCATATTTCTGTATCTAACAATGATCCAGGGTCACATGCAACATTTTTATAATATTTTGCATTTAAAACGCTTTTACTTACAACAAGAATATTTCAAATTGTTTTATATGCAGAGTGATAATTAAACTTGATCTATTTAAAGCAATCTGCAGCTGTAACTAAAATTCGGATTGATTCCCAAATTTATAAATAGTCAATTCAAATTATATACTGAAAGATTCCACAATAAATAAATGAATAAGTAATTTAAAAATTCTACTAAGAGACACATTACGAAAAAAATGCTTGAAAAAAAGGACAATAAATAATTTCGGGCTATTTTAACATTTTCCAGCATTATGACTATTAAAACTGTTAGTTTTACATTTTAAAGAATTATGACAGCACAAAAAAAGATAACTATGGCACACTGCAAGGGGGAGGAAAATAATTTGATTCGGATAAACAGATGGATTGAGTACCAAAAGGAGAATATCGCATGAGTAGAACATTATTTTGGTTAGGATGGTTATTAGTTTACTGGAACGAGCTTTGATCGTGAAACTGTCTTACGAAATCTAGGAAAAAGCTGCAGCAGCTATTTGTGCATTTCGATGTCGAAAGAGGTTGCACCGGAGGCGGAGGGTGAAAGCCTATTAGTGATAATTTCAGAGATAGCAACGGCTACTGTTGAGCAGTCACTGCCAAATAATCATGACATCAGTATCGCACACACAATGTCAGGACAGTTAGACTTATTGTAAGAAACAGCGCAAGAGATACTGAGAAAAACTGTTCATTTATCTCCATTTAAGATCAGTAATAACCGGCAAGTGCTTGTTACTGATGCAGATGAGACAAGTGCACTACTCCAGGCTAAATTTTCCGTTTGGTGTAGGTTCGCGACTCAATTTATCCTTGGATCATTCTTCATCGGAAAAAAAAAGGGCATTAATAATCCTGTAACATTATCTGCATTGGCTCTCAGATATATTGGCATGATTAACAGTTTCGTCTTAATTAAGCTTCAGCATGGAAAATGTCTAGCATTTGCCACTTTTGTGCGGATGGTGCCCTTTCATATAATGGATTCTGTACTTAGAGAATTTTGAGGTAGCATTTCACCAATGTGATTAATTATTCACTTACGAAACATTGTACGTCCCATTTTCCCGATTCTACTCCAAATGACTTTTAGTTACGGGGCCATTTAAAGAAAGTGGATTCATCGGTGAACTTTTGGAATTTTGGCTGACCTGAAGGACCATATAACGTTGCGTGCATGACAGATCAATGGCGAACTGCGGTCGGATATAAAGGCATTGTTCATCGCAGGGACATTTTACACCTTCATAAGTGGGAACCACATTAAACAAAATGCTCCACATTGCTAAGCATTTTGTAATAATTAAATGATACTTGTGTTGAAAATTGTAGCTTGTTTATGTTTCGATGCTAGACATAATTTTTTTTTCTTTGAACAATCGTTCACTATTTTTCAAATCTATCACTCATATTTCTATGTCTACAAAATTGAGAATAAGTCGGCGTTTTAGTTACAAATATATGGGGCTATGAATACGCCAATATTATGATCACCTTCCGCACACACACATACATATATATATATAAATATATGTGTGTGTGTATGCAAATGCTTTTTGACTTGCTGGGTTCCTTATTTTCATTTATTTTTCTTTCATTTTTACATTTCTTTCTGGATTTTTGTCATTTTAAATATTTTAAATTATTCTTTCATAATTTTTCAGTACACACACACACACACATATATATATATATATATATATATATATATATATATACATATAATGTTTTCAACCTGAAATGATGCTTTCCTACAACCTTTAATCCCATTTGAAATAAGTTTACTTCTTTTTACAAATGAATTTTTTTTTATTTCAAGTCTAATTTTAACTAGCTATACTCGATATAATCTAAGAAGCATTTTGAACGAACCACTCAATGATGCTTGAATTAAATTTCTATTTGTGGAAGAGGAAAGAAAATGTAAAATTGTCCATTTATATCCTCCACTGTCCAGTTAAAAATACTTACTAAGGTATGAGAGATACAATATTTGTAATCTCTAAAGGATTTATTTACTTTAACTACTGGCTTAAACATGATAGAAGTTGTATACATTTTACATTCGAAATAGAATTGACCATTATCCTGTCCAAATAAATCCACATATAATCGTAAAATAAAATAAATATGTTAGGAAATAACGTAAAATAAAATAAATCGTGAAGTAAAATAAATAAAATGAATAGTACATAGTAGAATGTGGAGAAATAGAACACTGGAAAGAAACACAAATTAGTGCAGAGTCAAATAATATAGGCGAAGGACACACAATAATAAAAAAGTGATTCTTTTTCGAAGCGAATCTACGAATGGATTAAATGTATTTCAGAATTGCATATCAGCATTGTAGATAATATCTTTAAACATGTATGTTTCATCAAGTAGAATAAAAACAGTCGATAAAAAATTAAAACTTTTATCAAGGATCAGAATCTCTTGAAACGAATTTCATCAAACGATTTAAGTAAACATGCTGGAAATTTTTAAATATGAACTAGCAATGATGCGTAATGTGTTGCATCATTAATGATTTGATAGTATTTCTCCATCTCAAGGGAATTAAATACAAAACAGTAACATGCAAACATACCTATTTCTCAAATTTTATTCAGAGGTAAATGTACAATGATGGTCTAGGAATTTAATATGTCTTATAATAGGTAAAATGTTAATTAATATGAGCCATTAAATTGAATTTGTTACTCTTCTTGTTGAAATCTTATTTCCATCTCATTTAGAAGATTGAAAAAAAAGAAACAAAAGTTCTAAAAAGGAAATCAATAAGTCTAGAAAATGTATGAGTAAATTGAAGTGATGCCTTGAAACAATGATTATTGTTAGAGTGTTTCTATTTCAAGGAAAATTAATACAAGAAGTCCTGAGGCTAATAAGACCTTAAAGTACATCATATCTATTCCAAAGTACATCATATCTTTTTTCATCATATCCATCATATTTTCGAGATCTACATAAGTAAATAGATCTCGAAAGCAAGCAACAAAGTGAGTAAAAGAATCATTGAGTTAAAAATATTAACTCTAAGATAGAAATTTATTTATGGAAGAAGAAGCGATTTTCGTCACGAATGACATATACTTCGAAGAATTTCTCTTTGAAAAAAAATGAACGGAAATCATTAGATGGATTACGGCTCTACAATATTAGCTAAGAAAAATCTCAAATTATACATTACATTACATCCAGATTAGTAACTCCTTTATCATTAATTATTTCCTTTTTACTACTATTAAGGCACCAGATATTATTAAAGAATTGGTACAGCTTCTCGTTCGTTATCAATGCTTTTATACAGTAATTAATTTTGTAGTCTGACTTTGGATTTTTCAAATTTAAGCATATACACCCCAAAAAAAAATATTAATTGTCATTTCGGAAATAAATAAAACTTTTCTGTTACACTGAGAAGCACTTAAAGTGATCATCTACGTTCGAGACCAATATTTTTTTAAACTATTTTTTGAATACTTTTTGTGTTGTTGGGTAGAATGGCAGATAAAAATATAAGAAACGCATAAAACATTTAACACAAATTTTCTATTTTTTGATAAATTGGTTGATTTTAAGAAAATTTATTACTTTTTTGACTGAAAAGGCTAACACCGTATAAATATTTATAATGCAACTAGTTACCTTAAATTCTTTTACACACAACATACAAATAACGATTACCTTCAAATTAGACAAAAATATGAGAAAAAAGAAATTTAGGAAATATATATGCAATCTTATATTCCAATATGGACATTTTTGTCGTAATTTCTTTTTCATTTTATCTTTATAAACACAACCCTAAATGAAAATACATTTAACCTATATCTAAACTTTTGGTTCGTTTCATTCAGAATAGTATACAAAACATTCACTTCGGCCATTATTGTATTTCTTTCTTGAGGTATCGTGTAAACTCTTAAGAATTTGTTTCAAAGTACAATTTTGCGGAAAACATATTCAAAATTTTATGTTTCTGGGAAAAGCAACTTAAACTTTACAAAATAGTCTAAAATTTATCCCTCTAATATATCAGGACCTGATTTTTTTTTCTTGCTGGAACACTTTTTCTTTCTCGGAGCACGTAGTTGTTATCCTTCATAATTTTGTAAAGAGTAAAAAATGTATTTTTGCATCAGCAATACGTCGAAAATCATACTGTTTTAAAATGCGGAGTGCATAATTACAGACATTTTACTGCAACTCATTCATTACCTCTATCTCACAAAATACTAGTACCTTCATTAAACTGACGAACAGTTATGTAGGCACCTAATTACAAGGTTTGCACTTCCACAAAATGTTGTTTCGGAACCATATTCCAAAGAATACCATTATGACTTTAGCTAGCATTTTATGTCATTCCATACAAACACTTTTGTAATACTTTTTGATCACATTGTTTCATGTAAAAATGTTTATTTAAATTTGTAGCATTTTGTAGAAGTTATTGGATTTGTCAGGTAATGTTTTAGCTAGGCCTTTTGCTTGTTGAAATTTATACTAACTTTCTGTTTCTGGTAGACATTGGCCATACATAGGATATTTATTACTGAAACAGTACTGGTTAAAAGCAGCTGTAACTACACTTTACATGCTTTTTAAAATGCTTATGTTACTGAAAATAGCAATTCCATAATAATTCTATAGCTTTATATAATACTGTCTGTTAATTTTCATCTTCCCCTAGTACTATTTCGATGATTCTTTTAATTTCCTAAGATAAATAACAACTCTCATTTGAACATGGGCAATATACTCTAATTTATTAAATGTAATTGGTACACACATATTTTAATGGACTCATATCATTTAAAGTCTCCAACGCTGAAATAATTCGTGTATTGCAGTTTCAAAAGCTTTTGTGAGAACTCAAATATGTGATACACTCCAACAGTCTCCATACATAAAACATAAACCTTAAGATTACAGCAAACTTGTGAACTTGGAGCAGCACCAGGTATGTTTGACATTTAATTCTACATTCTACAGAAATATGGCATCATTTCGATGTCCAATATATTTCCTGTACCAACAGTTATCGACAACTAAAACAACCGTTGTGAGGCAAAACGTCACGTCTCTGCGCACATCTATCGACACTCCATATCAACTTATCTCTGTCAATTATTTCCTTTTGTTATTTCATTTGTTTCATTACAAATTCTTTTCTTAGCAGCTTCAGGTGCAGTGTATTAAAGTTTAAATTCCTGGATTCGAAAAGTTCTTTTAGACAGAATAGGTTAGTTCCACACCCTGAACTGTTTATTTCTAGCTGTATAGCCCTTTCCAATAAGTTTTAATGCATAAAGAACAAGAGTATTTAACGTAAATGATTTTCAAAGCAAACTAATCCTGCAACAAAATCACAGTTCATATCTTTTATATATGAATTTGAATATGTGCTAAATCTTGAATCCTTGGTCAAGCTAAGGTTATCATGAAAACAAATTGGGCAACATAATACTGCGAACAAATATATTAATGTTCTGATATCATATATTCAGTTACCAAATAGTTCAATGGAATCTTCAGAACAGTTTTTATCAGAAAAATTCTTCACATCCTCAAGTGTTGAAGTTCTTGATGTCTTAATTTCAACAATACTTGCAGAAGAAGCTTCATTCGCTCGTTGAGTCTTTCTTATTATCTGTTAGTCTACGCTTCTTTGGGCTATACTTTTTCACTCATACTTATAAAGTTTGGAACAACTGTTAAGCAGAATTGTATTTTAAAGTACAAATATCACTATGAAAAAGAGATAGACAAAACATACATTCAAATGTAAATAGAAGCTAATTGTTACCACTTCTCAACAAGAAATCATTAAAATATACTGAACAGAAATGGCTAAAACACTAGAAAAATTATAAAAAATATTATTTATAAATCAGAAGATTAAGGGAAATATAGAAATAAAGTAAAAAATGTAATTTTCCGTGACTTCCAGTATCAAAATGCTTCTTCCGTATCTCTTCGGCAGCAGAAGACGTTTTTAAATAGATGTAACTTTATTTCTGTTTCATTTAAATTGAAAAAAGAAAACTTATTTGGAAAGAAAATTATTTGAACGACACGATTTATAAAGAAAATTATTTGAACGACACGATTTATAAAGAAAAAAATTTACCCGAGTAGTCAAAATTTGACATTTTGAACGTAAGCAGTCACCTTAAATTATTCAAAACAAAACACGCGTTCACAAAATTTCAATTTCAAGGGTATTCATGAAAAGTGTTTCAAATTTATTAAGTTAAAATATATTAATTTTTATGCTGTTTTCTTAAAACAATAACTTGTTTATAATTTGTAATTAAATACCATTTGGAAAAAATACTTACTTAATTTTTGAACAATTCCTTTGAAAATGTAATATAATATAATTGCTAAATGATTTCATTTGGTTTTCTTTGAATAAATGTCCCCTTAAAAATTTACTTTTATGAAAATAATTAGCCTTTTAGTATCTTTCTCACGTAATCTTCTTTTCGTATGTAAATTCATTGAATGGAAGTAGGTACAGAAACATTTAACATTAACTTATTTTAAGAATGATGCTGTACAATCTGTAAAATATATCTCCACAATTTTTTTCTTATATTTTTATCGATCTTTTTTGTTGTTGATTGTTGGAAGCTAGCGAATAAAAACTTTATAAATGTAAAATGCGACAATTTTCTGTTTAAACTTTGTATACGTGTTTTAAACATAATTTATCAAATTTGTATCCGTTCCAATCTAGACACATGAATGCAACTTCGAAACTATTTCACCAAAGTTACTTATTAAACTGCCAATTTTGGAAATAAATGAATAAACTTCACTGAATAGTTCTCTTGGCACAGATGGATATTTAAGGAAGATATATTACCTTAAGTGAGTTACGCGTACTACATAACATATACTACACCATGTATTTCTTGAAAATTATAGAGATGAAAAATTATACGACATGGATTTCCAAAAGTATTTCTACGTTTCTTTATTTTATACTTAATTTTTTTCATTTAATATACTATGCAATTTAATTCATTAATTTGTAGGAAATCAATTTGAGTTAAAACTTATGATTTTATTGTTTATAGAAAATGTGAAGAACTTTGAAAAATATGAATGGTATATTCAAGTTTACATTCCTTACTATTCAAATTTACAACTAATTTTTTAGGCATTCAAAAGCAACTTCTTTCAAAACATTTCACTGGATCATTTATCCTATAATTTGACATTTCGTATGAAAGAAATTGTTATAAATTTAACAAAAACTATTCCTTCGTTGTGTTTGTATAATAATTTTACTATCATTTCATAACAATCTATAAAGAAATATTTGTAAAAAAATTCAAAAGTTTTATTAAATATGTTCTGCAAAAAATTAATAATTTCTTAAAAATAAAGGAAACTAAAACCTCAATTTCTCAATAAATGGACTGAATTTCTCTGATAAATGGAATGTTTAAAAATCCTCTAAGGAAATGAACATTATTATTCAAATAAAAGATGGTGCTTGAAAATTCTTATTCACCAAATTCTTAATATTTAATAATACATTCTTCTTCTATGGTGTCTATAAACGATGAGAGTACTTCAAGGCGAGATAGATATTGATCACTATCCTTTTATCTCCTTATTCTTCGTCACTATATTGAGTTTGAGTCACTCGTGGCCAGTATTCATTAAGGTTAGACTAAATAGATTTCTATTTGTTAAATAGATTTCTATTTGCTATTGGGAGTAACGAACAAATAAGTTCATTAGAACCATACTAATTAAAATTCAAACTATTTCCGTTGCATTTGAAACTTATACTAAAGATATAATAATGAAAATAATGGAGAATTTTTTTTAAGCTCAAATTCTTACTCACAGCTGAAATGATTTTATAAAGATTGGAATTTTTTTTTTTCACAATAATTTACATATGAAGAAAAATACTTGACTCTTTGTTCAATGATATAATTTGTTTAGTTTTTCCTTCTTTTTCTCTTTTTCTTTGAATGTTATTTTAGATGAAATAAGGAATTATACATTGCTTCATCTGTAATGATTATTAACTTTCTTCAAAAATTAGAAAGTTATACATTTGGATATGCTGTAAAAACTTGGAGATTTATTTGCTGTAAATTTAAATCACATATTTGTGTGTTTTAAATTATATACTTCTTACAAAATATGGAAAAGAAAACTCTTAATTATGATGTTTCTTTATCACATTTTCAATATTCTATATACAGATAAGTTAATAGATTTTTCTTGTATATTAACATTAAAATGCATCGATGTGTAAAAAAAAGTTAGTGCATTTATATGCATCTCTGTAATTTTTATTTTGAATGATTCGTATATTTTATTAAATTTAAATAACAGATTAAACAATTAAAAACTTCTCGTATACTTAAGACTAGCAAAAATAGATATATTGCTTATATACGATTATTCGCCATAAAGCAAGACTCAAAACGATTTGTTTAAATTTAAAGGAATATTTTTCATAAAAATAAAAATATATCCATAAAAGTATATAAAAAAATTTCACTAACATAAGAAATTTTATATAATATAAAACTAATTTTAATAATATTGTATTGGGTTGCATTTAAGCAGATTTTAGATAATTTTGTTTCTTAAAATATTAAGCTAAAGTATCAGTTTTTAATAAAATTTTATTATTAATGAATTTTTCAAATACATTTCCATTGTATCATTTTCTCAACTCTCTTGAAGCCATTTAAATAACATCGGTTCGCTTCATCATGAATCCTAGCTACCTCAATTAGACTTCGGAAGTTAATCCCAAAAGTTTTGTCCCTAAAGGTACGTTGCCATGGTTTCGAGATTAGCTAAAGTGATAAGAGGTGGCGAAAATCCTCTGAAATCACATTAAACTGACCAAGATTGAATACTATTTCAGTAATGACCTTAGTAATAGTCAAACTTCGCATAAATGAACGTTTGATAAGCTGGAAATTTAGATATTAAAGTTTAGTTTTAGAGCTTAATCTAACTCCTGTGTATAATTCTCACATATAATTAAAATTTATATAATATATGAAAGTTTTGTTAGGTATTAAACAAATTTGAAATTTTTTTAATTATTGTTAATAGAGATTTTTCTAAAAAAGTTACATTTAAAATATATATATTGATGAGTTGAAAAATTGGTTTTCGATATTTTTTCCTCAGTGTTTAAAATAAGAACATTTTAGTGTCATATTTGAATTAGCAGCATATAGCTAAAATTTATTCACACATTATGACTGTATGTAAATGTTCTGAAATATAATAGTAAGATACATGAATTTGATTTAATGTTTCCAAAAGTGTTACTTATTCCCATGTGAAAAATAATTTAAAAAGTTAAATTGTTTTTAAAATTTCGCAATAATAATGGAATCATAGATTAACGAGAAACAATTTTTAGAATAATCATGAAGTTTCATGTAATTGATACACATTTCTTTAGATTTAAAATATTACTGAATCTTTCAAAATTTTAGTGACCATTTGAAGCATTTTATTTAATAAATGCTGATAAGTAACATCCAATTAAGCCAATTTTGTGAAATATTGAAACCCATTGTTAATATAAACATTTAACCAAGTGACCCACAGTCCTTTCATCGTGTAATAAATTTGAATTTTTTTATCAATGTTCTCTTATTAAAATAATTAGTGAAATCTCTAATAAAAGGATTGATCTTAAAATTAGGGAAGAAAACATTAATTTATTTGTAAATTTAATATAGAAACTTTAACACAATACTAGACATAATATGCGGCTCAATCTATTTTATTCGTATTATAATTCCAATGCAACGTACCTCAATGCAATAAACAGAAGGCCCGTTTCAGAATAATAGTATAAGAATTAATGAGCAGAAGAAAAGTAATATAAATATTGCAAAATCTCAATAATATTTTTAACAGTACTGATGCGTTTTAAAAGTTCAAAATTTATCGATGAAGAAAATTAAAACGAAAAATATTCAGATATAAAAAAAAGATTTGTTTATGAAAAGTATGTATGTAATAAAAATATGTAGACAATTATAGTTTTATTCATTATAGTTTAAATTTTGAGACCACTGCTTCTAAATAATTTCAATACCCTTACAAGAAAGCTATTAATTAAGGCTAAAATCAAATAATGTTCTAAAGCAAACTTATTCTGGTGTAATTTCTTTCTTTAACTCCAACACGGTTGAAAATTGCGTACACATATCTCATGACCATACAGGTCTGATGTTAATGCCCTCTCTTTCCAAAGTATTGCACTGCATTAAGATCAGAACTAATAGCTATCCAATCCATTATGGTAATTTTATTCTGCATAAACCAAGTCTTAGTTGAAGAGGCGTGGATCAAAGATTATTTCTCTGGAACGTTTTTCTATTAACCTTGCCCCACCCCCCCGAAAGATTTTCCAAATTGTGCTGCAAATCAACCAGAATCACATGTTCATAAACTTCTAAACGTTGACTTATTTGTAGGAAACATATAATATGTGGCCGTTAAATAACGAGACCGACATTGCTAAAGAAGAAATGCGCATGTACAAAAGCCAGTGACCGATAGTTGTTTAGCATAAACCTTTCATTTTAAATGAAGTTCCTCTCGCTTCTTCAAAATATTCTGTATAGAAGTCGCATTAGAATTATAATTAATTTTTGTTTGCTGTTTTTCCGGAAAAATGCGTAACGAGTTGGAGTGAAAATTCACAGGGAACCTGAAAATAACGCTACTGAAAATTATAATTTATTGAAAAAAAATGTATAGCAATGAATGTTTATTGCGTGCATATAGTTCTGAGTGGGTTAAGAGTTCTCAAGATGACCGAGAAGACGTTGAAGATTATTCACACCCCAGTCGTTCTCATCCTTGAAACGCCGATAACAATTTCGAAAAAAATCGGTAATCTGGTTCGATGAACCATCTATTAAGTACTCGTGCGATTACTGGAATGCAGGAAAGGACGTAGAATCCATGCGGCAAATTATCCACCAAGACAATCCACCGAATCATTCGCGTTGTCGATCAAGAGTTTTCTAGGCCAAGTACAGCATCCCAGTGTTAAACCATCCGTCGTATTCGCCAGATCTTGAACCATACGATTTCTGTCTGTTTCCTGAGGCGAAATCTGCAATAAAAGGAACAAGATTTGAGTTTCTGAAGCTGTGTAAGAGAAAGCGGCACGCGTCCTGAAAGAGCTAACAGAGAAGATTTCCAGCACTGTTTCGAAAATTGAAAGATTGAAATGGAGCGTTGTAGGGATAGAGGAGGGATGTATATTGAAGGTGATATTAAGAAAATAAGTATGACACTAAAATGATACATTTTGCAGCCTCAGTCTTGTTATTTAATAGCCACACCTGGTATATTATTATTTTCATTGAAACAGAAAGTGACAAAATATGATAGAAGCACCTCCTTATGGCTACCTAACGAGGGAACTAGAATCATGTAGAAGGTCATACTAATAATAGGCCCAATAATATACGCCTTTCATTTTGAAATTCTTTACTTTCTGATGAGAATAGTTAGCCATTTATCATTTCAATAAATATGCTTCTGATCTCAAAGTAGTCACTCATTTGTATGATGGATTTTAAGCATTAGTGTTAGTTGCCTACATACTGCAGTAAAAGTGATAAAAGGCAGTTTGTAAATTGAGGAAAACTATTCATATGGATAATATGTTGCTTACATTATTGACAACTATTTGATAGACTTACCTGTGTTTATTGACAGAATCTCTCAAAAGCTGACTATCTTGGCGTCGAGTTATACCCATCACTTTTCCTATTCACTTAATGTAGTTAAGTCAGTTTGATTTTATATATACCATATTTTTTGCGTCACAAGTGTCGAAGCATTTTCAAACGATTTATTCCTAACATTCCTTAATTCTACAAATTTCAATTGGTGAAAATTCAATGTTTTTTCCCTTGTATATTTTGATAAAAGTTATAGAAATATTTTTCATATTGTTCTATAAAACCTCAACTAGAAATTTTGTATCATGTAATTTACAAGTGGGTTATTCTCATTTTAAATGCATTGGAATATAAAAATTTATAAAGTTCTTAGGTTTAGTTTAGTTTTTATAAAAGTCACACTAGAAGCAACACGAGGACTATTGCGAATGACCTCGTAATTTTGAACCTCAGTCAAGTGACGACACCTGAGCAGGCAACCTCTTCTCCTAACTTCCACACCACGTTATACCTAATCCAGGGTTTTATACAAATGTTTTCCCAATACATATATTAAACATCGTTGTTATAAAATGATTTTTCATTAAAGGAGAATATTTTGAAAATATATTATTTTTCCATAATTATAAGCTAAAAATTACATTTTTAATGTATTTAATGCAATAACACTTTTTAATGTGATTTTTATGTATATTCTGGTTAAGATGACAATAAACAAAAATAGATTAATATTTATATATTTTTCCAAGATCATGGTTCCGAATGAATACGGATATCTTAGTTGAAATACCTACCATTAACTATTACAAAAGTGGTTTAAATAAACAACATTATTCAAAAGTATGCAAATTTTCATTATGAAAATTAGGATAAACGGAAAAATCTGAGCAAAAATTGGAAATTTTTAAATAACAAATATATTTTTAAGTTGTTCTCACCAATGACATAAAAAAGTGAGCGAAATTTCGATTTTATCTCATTATCATTGTAACTAAGAAAATATTTCTTTTGTTTTTAATTGGAAAGTAATTATTAACTGTCTTTTAAGTATATGTATAATTATCATGTTTGGGTTAAGACTAATCAGCCTTGCATTTTTATTAGAAATTATTTTAATAGTAAATATTAAAAGAAGATTACATAACTTTTTACAATTAATTAATAATTTTGTAGTAGTTTCTACAACTAATTTCATTTTGCATTAATTCTCTCATTCTCAGGATTTACTTTATTGAATTTTGAATAGTGAATAGAATAAGCGACATGAAACCTTGAATAAACTACAAAAGGCTTTAGGGATATAACTCCCTTCCATTTTCTGGATTAAATTGTTTTATCTAAAATGATTGATTACTTCTTACAGAGTTTGAGACAAAAAATCTAACTACTAAAATTATTCATAACAAGTAACTATATATTTTTTAATCTCATGCTTGAATGAATTTCCTGAAATGCTTATAAATTTTGTTTTCATTAATTCGAGTGCATCACTTTTTAAAATAAATACTTATGAAGATTATGTAATTATTATGTAATTCGTATTTAAGAAAAATATTTCGTGAAAATAAAATAATATTTATATTAAATAATAATAATAATTTATCTTAATGCAATGTCTGCAAAAAATAATTTCTTAATGCAAGTTTGTCAAGCTGTGATGATATCTTCTATTGCTGGCTGAATTTTTGTAAGCCATGTTAAATTACAAGATTTTGCATCATGAATTATTACAGATCCGGAACAAGGACTCAATTACGGCTGAAAAATACATATCTTAGATTCATATTATGTTCCTATAGCATTTCATACTAAGCCTATGCATGCGTCTGTTGACGGAAGAGAGATTTCTCCAGTATTGATAACTCACCATGCACTAATGTTAACCATTCAGCAACTGAAGTTTAATATTGATACGACTATGTTTTAACATTACATAATTAATTCATTAAAAGTAACATTTTATCCATTAATATTGTCTATTTTGTCTTTGTCTTTGTCATCATGGTGATAATCCTTTTAGAATTTTTCTCACTCTATTTTTTTCGATTATCAAGAATTATCGTATGTGAGACATTTTGTTATATATTTGATTCCTATAGGAATTTGAAACCAAGTTTAATGTTGAAAATAAAACGACACTTTATTATTTAAATAATTCGATATAAAAACCAACGTTTTTAAGAACAACGTTTTTATATAGTGGCAAAGTTTATTAAAGAAAATTATTGAAATATTAGTTAAAACTGTTGGTTATTTTTAACTTTAAAATTTATTAAAAAAGAGATATTTGTGAGCGTATTAAAAAATTCATAATACTCATAAAATAAAAACATGCATTTGAAAATTTGTAAGTCATTCTATTAAAAAAAAAGGGGAACCAGAATTCAGAAAAAATTATTGTGATAAGACATGGTGCCAAATATTGGAAACTTTATTTCTTGCGAATGATTACTGTCTAAAAGTCAGCAACCCTTACTATCTCGGAGATAGTAAAGGGGAGATAGTATCTCCCCTTTGTGAGTACAATAGTTTTACGAGGCCTCATGCGGTGTGGGGAGTGCCCGGTGTTCCCAGAGGGGGAAAGAAATTTTTTCCTCTATCCTAAAAGCGCCGAGAGGAAAGAATATTTTGACTTATTAAAATTATTGAAATATTAGTTAAAACTTCTCGCAAACGTCTAAATATTGCATTGTTAGGCCAGTGCGAACGATTCCCAAAATTTCAAAGCTCTAGCTTGATGGGAAGTTGGTTAAATTAACGATCGAAAATTTGATGACACACACACTCTCTCTCTCACACACACACACTCACACACACACACACACCAAGTGAAATTCAGAAAAACGTTGTAATAAAAAGGGTTCGGGTTCTTAATATATTCTTTTTATTACTACTTCTAACTAAATCTGTAGTTTTTAGAGTAAGTTTAGCTTCAATATTATTTAATCATTTTCTTCAGTACACGCATTCATGTAGATTCCTTAATCTTGAAACGATTTTAACTAAGCTTTTTTTTTTCAATTATGCACATAGATCCTATCAATTATGCATATGTTCAGATCCTAGATCTGATTGAGGAATTCAAGCAACAAATATTTTCCCTTTTCATGTAATCGTCGATCCACTGAACCTATCAGGATAATTATTATCGTCCATTAACAATAATCCAGAACCAACTGCACCCCTGAAAAGTCAAACACAGATCTCTAGATTCCCTCTCTATACCTCTTGCCAGTCATGGAACTTTTTCAAACACACGCGCGGGTGCGCAGCCGTCCAACAAAATGCTTGCCAAACCAACCTCCACCACCATAATAATCATTTTCCCTGATGAAGGACAGATGGTTTCAAGTCCCATGTTCCCTCCTGATACAGGTACGCTGAGAACAGTGTCAAAATTGAGACTCGACTTATCTGTAAAAAGCATGAAGCTTCACTGATGTCTCTTCGGAAGTGCATGTTGTCTGTAAAATGCTAAATGCTTTCTCATGTGTGCTGCATTGAGTGGTTTACAAATTACTGATATTCTAGCATACAGCCTCCTGTCATAAAATTATCGGGCAACTGTAGACCGAGAAATTGGTTCCAGTGGCAGCATATACCTCACGTGAGAGCTGGGAAATTGTAGCATTTTTGTGCTGCTGCACTAAAAGTTAAAAATAACGGTTATCATTCGTTGTTGTCTTGTCCAGATCTTCTCGATGTAGATCTAGCGTCTTCAAACTGTTTCCGTTAACAACTGACGGCATGGAGGTGTTACGGTGAATTTTATAGTTATCAGCACTTATGATTGACCAACCTCCAAGCTACAAACAAATTCCAATCGCATTTCGTCATCCTACATTCGTAGCTACTGATTTTATCCGATACCTTTTAAAATGTATCTAACTCTTCCGAGAAATACAACGATTATCTTCGTAGAGAGTACAAATCACAAAATTTGTTTAGCATGATATTTGAAATTGTTTATGAAAAATTTGATTGAAAAATTGTTCTAAATGAATGATGTTTTAAAAACATAATCAAATTAAAAATATTCCACATAGTTAATTGGCTTGTACTAATCATGCTAACAAGTATGTTTACAAAGTTATGAACAACATTTAATAGATAATAATAGTTATACTTTGCTTAAATGCATCAATGACTTAATAATTTATCTTTTTGTCTCTCTTAGTAAAATTATTCTAAACTAATAAAAATATTCATGTAATTGAGTCCGTAAATATTAATTTAAATATAATTGATAAAGTTGATGCAGAAAAAATTGTGTCAAAAAAGAAAGTTACGAGTTTTTGAGAAAAAAAGTACATTTCTTACAAGGTAATTTGAACTTATTAATTTTCAGAAATATTTTATATAATTCTATCCTACGTAATACTAGACAAGATACTACATATCTAGATATTCAAGATAATTTAAATAAACTCAAAGGTGTATATGCATTTGATAAATTATCTCATTTAATTTCTTAAGACCAGTTTAAAATATAAAAGTTATTTATTGGAGCAATTTTCTTTTTAAAATGAGTTATTTTTATTATGCTGTTAATTCTTTATATTATATTAATTAATTTATTTTTATCATTGATTTTAATTTTTTAAAAAAAATATATTTTCATTGCGAATATTTTAATTTTAATTTTGATGTAAGGATGACAGTAATGACTTTCGCATAATTACTTCTATGGGTGCCAAAATATGTGTTTTGTGGACAAAGCAAATTCAATATTGGCTGAATTTTGTATGAATTATTTTTTTTACTTATATAAGTGACATGTTTTTCTTATCATTTTTTTCTTTGATTTAATGCAATCTATAATAAAGAATTTCGAGTTTTGAAGGGTTTTTTTGAAAATGTGTCGTTTTTCTTTTCTGAATTTTTTTATTACTATTGAGTGTCTTATCTCTATGGCTTCTGAATTTATGCTTAAATTTTTTTAAAGATTTTACTGTTTGCGAGGTTTTGATCTTAATATATGTATAGTCAAATCTACTTTCGTAAATCAATGGTAGTATTAAATAGATCATTTCTATTTTGGTTATTTTTCAAAAATTTTCTTTTTTATCCCAATTTTCTTTTGTTGCCTTATTATGTTTGTTTCGCTCTTTATTCACAATAAATTTTGTTTTTGTATCTGTCATCTGTTATTACATAAATCTTTAACTTTGGAAATTTCTTAAATTTCTATCTATCTATCTATCTGTCTGTCTGTCTGTCTGTCTGTCTGTCTGTCTGT
>BMAW01083737.1:92277-109314 GCA_019974015.1 Nephila pilipes
TCTGTCTGTCTGTCTGTCTGTCTGTCTGTCTGTATATTTGGCCAGATATATCCAAACATATTTTAGTTATTTTGTAGTCCTGGTCGAGACAGCTGGCTTTTTAAAACTCCAGCTTATTCGTTACTGATAATACTATGGCTTGCATGGAAAGGAGACATCGAGATGCTTGGTATTAGGGTAAACACATATCCCAGAAACTGCGCCTCTCGAAACATCTATGTGGCAGAAGGGCGGTTATGCGCTTGAATACAGTGTTATTTTTTATGTTGCAGAAGACAGGCGGACTAACGGTTAGTGCGTAAGCTTATCAAAGACCCACACGTAATTAAACTTTTCAAAGAAAAAAGAAAGTTCCCTTTTAAACCAATGCGTAAATTGAAACTAAAACCCCGTGGCCATGATTGAAAACCAATCTCGGTATTAAGGAAATCTAATAAAAATCCCCTACAGAACTTAAATTTACCCCAAATTTCGTTGCATATATATTCATATATATATATTAGGAAATGTCAGAGGCAATTTTAAGTAAGGATATACGTTCTGAACTTATGTAGCTGGGTATGTTTTCAGAAATGGTTGAAACATTATAGATTTCAGCTAATTTCAAATGTTCTTATTTTTTTAAATTTTGCCATAACCGATCTCGCTTTAAAACGTAGACTTTCTATGTTCAAAAATATTTTAATCATATAAGGTTAATGGAAAAACTTAAATTCCACAATTGCTTTTTTTAAAAATGAAAGTAAGTTCCTAAACTGAGTTTGAATGAAATAACATCAATGTAATAAAGTTTAGAAGTTAAATAAATAAGCAAAATTATACTATAAAGAGGAAACAAACTATTCGAAATTTGAGTTGAAAAAAAATGTACTTTATTTTAAATTTTCCCTTTTCTGCAACTTTAGCTTTTGTGGTGTTATATTGCTATAGTAATAATCATAAGTGTAATAAAAAACGCGATTGTAGTATTGCAAAATGTCAGCATTTCGAAAACGTTATATAAATTTATTTTTACAACATATCAATAGATCAATTAAATTGTATCGTCCCTCTAAAATTAGTTTAAAATATACAATGTATCATTGCAGACACATTTATACAATTACTTTGGTAAATAATCCAACAGAAATAAAAAAAATATATTAAATCAATTTACCTTATTGGGTTGCATCGAATTTAGATTGTAAAATATTTATTTTGTAATATACTTTCTAATTTAATAACGTTAGAGGTTTTATAGATTTGAATAGCAATTAAGACGTTCTTTCTTTCTGAAAGTGAATCAATGTCAAAAATATTAGCTTCAAGTCTTTCTTTTTTAAATAATACTATCATAGTTTGCAATTTATGTATTTCGCATTACTTAGGAAATTCTTGTTTTCAATTTAAAGCACCTTTGAAGCATTTGCTGTTAAAAAAAACATCAGATATATACTTCAAAAGATTTTCTTAAGGCTCGATTTTCATATTAAAAAAATGTAAGCTGATTCATAGTAATTTAATTTTCATTAATTTTCTAACAATTCTTTTTACGTTAAAATAATTATCCTTTTATTAATTACTTGAAAATTACATTCTGTTAAAAGCATCGTCAGCGATTAAATTATTAATCAATACATGTGATAATATTTTCCAGCATTTTATGTATAAGAAACCGTTTTGGAGGATCTATTAATTTTTGCAATTTTGGATAAATTATTTGCGAATTAATTGAAATTATTTCTGTCATAATGCTTAGAATATATCGCGGAAAGAATGCGTACATTTATGCATAAAATAACTTTATATGAAGATAGATGTGATTATGCTTTTCAATTTCGTGAATGATCTCGTTATATCAATATGTAGGGAAGATAAGATAAGCATACATATTATGTGATATATTCTTTGAAATGTTCGATAGGAAAAACTTAAATTAATAGTACACTATTCTAGTTTTGTTTTATTCTGGTATTTATGAGAAGAAACTGGACTGCATGAAAAGTATTCCAAATTATGTATGATAACTGGGGCTCGGTTTTAAATTGATTGAGCAAAAACAAAAAACAAAAACTAAAATATATATAACCATCAGTTTTTGAATTCAAAACTTGCCTGTATTCAAAAATTGAATTCGCTGAATAAAAAGACTTTCAATCTTAACATTCTTGTTTAAGTAAAGAGTAATAATCTCCGTGTATTTTCCATTTTTCAAGACCATTTTATAAATTTCTATAAGATATCAAAAACGAATTACAATTTGTAGATTTCAATAAACATAAAATTTAAGCAATAATAATAATAATAATTAGAATTATATTTTATTCATGTATCAAAAGTGTAGTGGGATCATGCATAAATTGATAAACCAAATAATGATATTATAATGGTAAAATGCGTTTATATCTATTAATAAATAAGTAGGGGCTTTATTTTATTTTAAGCGAATACCACATGCTATTATAATTAACTAAGACGCATGGAAGCATGTTTAAATTGTAACTCATCTAAACAAAAATAAAAACCGAATGTATCATTTCACAGTCATACTGTGAGCAATATTGATTAAAGCAAATTTTAAATTAACTGAAAAAATATGAGTTTCAAAATCTGTTAAAAATTGCTTTTATTTCATTTTTTTTTATCTTGATTGGGCAACTTAAGCAAACAGGTACAACATTATATGAACCTTTTCAATTTTACTTTTCCCTCGGTAGAGATCTGTATTGCTTCATACCTTTTTTTTAAACGAAATGCAGCTCAAAAGCTTTTGGCATAAGGTTGCCCTGTCTTAAATTGTGAATTGGTTCCATTTGCTTAGACAAACAGGTCTCATCATCTCAACAAATCATTTCGATTTTACTATTCCCTCTGGATATGCCGGTGGTCATTTTAAACATGCTCTATGCCTTCTGTAATGCTGCATAGTTTTAACGTTCTTTTCATAAAGATACCCAGTCAGAAATAATTGAGGTTAGCATTCCGAATTTCGTTTATTGTAGCTTCCTTTTATCAATGGCATTTTGTGTAAATGTGGTGATTTTGCAGGATAAAATCTCGTAAACTCCATAGATGCATCAGTAACGATACTGATATTTGTAGACGTATGGTTTCAAAATAAATATATTTTATATATTCTTAATGGAATGGTTCCTTTAAGTTATGTATTACAAACAGTCGTGTTTGCTTTTTTATTATGTAAGGTATTAAAAACAATCCATTACGATTGGTTTTATTTTAATTCTGACTATAAGGACAAAATATTTTTGGTTTTAGCATCGAATTTTTCGGCTTTTGTTGAAAATGGTCTTTCTTATAACTCTTTGTTTAATTCCAGTTTATAAAGCCTCTGATATTACTAAGAGATATTTTCTATTTTCAAATTTATGTAAAGCATGAATTTAAAAAAATAATACTTTTCTTCACATTTTACAATTAAATATTGATTACATTTAAGTGTTCATGACCTTTTAATTTATTGTGACTCAATGTCTATTCTATTGGACATTTTTATTTTACATATAGTGAAAGAATTTACAGTTTTATATCCTGAGATTAGGCACTATATTACATTGGACAGTCCATTACTGTAATGTATTTATCAAAACTTGATATTATTTGGCAGAATTCTTGTTCCACATGTCTTTAAAAATGGCGGACATGAAGAAAGTTATTATTGAAGGTATGTCAGCAGTTTTAATTTAGTTTTATTGTACTTTTACATATTTTTATTGAATTAAAAATGGCTAATATACAATTTTAGATATATGAATAATGAAATTATATTGTATATTTAATCAGTAACTCATGTTTTTACTAGAGTAAGACTTAATCTTAATTATAATGGACTGGCCAAAAATTGTGTACTTTCTTAAGCATCAAACCCTTGCCTAATTTCATGATACTGCCCTTGCTCCAAACACCATGACCACCTGACGATGAATTTCATTAAAGAAAGTTTTCTTGAAGGTTTTTTCTATCTTTTCTTTATTTTGCTTACTATCGATCATCGCACTTCTTACTTTCACCTACTTCTATCAACGCCTCCATTTTCTAACCAAAATTTTGGCAAACTATCACACAACTACTTTCATGTACCGGTGATGTTTGATTATTGAGATCGCCTCAGCTGTATAGATAGGGTTGTAAATCGCAAGCCATTCTAATGCTGAAATCTGTCATTGCTCACTCATCTTTGCCAGTATCAATTATCATCGAACTGTTTCAACCCAATGTTTGAATGATTCTTCAATTAGTCCATTCAATATTCTACAATCTTCTAAAGTCAGACTCACGTTCATAACGAACACGAAACTATCGGTGAGGCATTTTTACAATTCAGGCAGATATCCCCTACCTACATGCAATCTATATATTAAATATCATATCAGTAAACATTCTTTATACATTTGCTGAAACCTCTGTTCCACTTCAGTGGAACTCCAGTTATTTATTCACTCATCATTATGCTTCAATCCTTTGCAAAGTTACTTGAAACTACTTTGGATACAATTTTTTGTCAATTGTTCTGTATATGCGTTTACGTAAATTTTTATGTTTCGCATTCCATTTCTGTGAGTAATAATGTTATCATTGGATGTTCTGTGAACTCTCCACCCACTGATTTTTTCAAAGTACCTCTAAACATTATAGGTCTTAATCAGGGTGATGATTAATCATATCCCAGAAAATAAAAATTTTGAAAAAATTTTAAACTATTAAAATACAATCTCAGAATCTACTCAATTGCTTTTCCATTGGTATAGAAGATAGTCTTTCAATGTAACTAATCACTGATTTTGTATTAGTTACTAATAAGAAATCCAGGTAAAATGTAAAATGTTGTTAAGTCATAAATTGTCCTCTTTTTGAATAAAATTATTTTAATTAAAAATCTTGTACAATGTATACTGAATTTTATTGGCTTATGTAGATTTTTCCTTATTCAATTAAATAGAATACGATACTTATTAAAATGGAATGTATTGCATTAATTAACAACAATGTATTAACTTACATTCTTTTATCGAAACACTCTATTTCTGTCATTATCTCTCTATATATATTAAATTATTTACTAGCTTAATTTATAAGGACTGCATGAGTGTTATAATTTAGAGAAATTGCGATAATTCTTATAATGGGGAAATAATTTTGATAAAGGGATGTTCAAATGCTTTGCTAGATTCCTTGAATATTTAAATAAGCTTCAAGAATATCAAAATGAAATAAATTCCTAAAATACGAAAACCATTCAGAAGTGAAAGTACTTTGAGGTAAAAGATTCACCACAAATCTTCATAAATGTTATAGAACATTCAACTCATCAAGACGACAAGGTTACTTTAGTAAAGTGGGGCAATACGTCATAACTAAAAACATGTGTTATGGCATTAGGATCATAAAAAAAATCAAACATCCAAACATCTTTACCTTGAATCAATAGAAAGCATTTTAATCCCCATGTAAAAAATAATCTTAATTCCCTTTAATCATCTCAATCCAACCAAATCATGACGAACGAATATAGTAACTAAAATATATAAAATCAATGGCTTTACCGATATTCTAGCCAATTTCTAACAAAAGCTCTCATTTTAAAGACTCCTTCAATAATTCTTTGATGAAGATATTAAGAGCAAGCAACGCAAACACTTCAGCCAATTCATTATTCAAGCTATATATAGATTAAAATGGATGAAATTAATCTCGAGTAATGTGAAATGGTAAAGTTCGGGCCAAAGGTAATTGAGTGGAACAATTCTAACAAGTCTTATAATCATATTTCGACACATTCGATTACTCAGATAGGCCATTGAACATTACCAGAAGATAACAATTTGAGAAAACACAACATTTACGCACATAGTAACTGTGAATGAAAATCTTCAAAAGCAAGGAAATTAATAATCTAATTAAAATGGATGTTAGTGCACACACCATTGCAGATTTTACTGTAATAATTCTCCTCACCATTACAAAATTATCTCAAAACGCATCCTTATACCTCAGATGTATCACACGATCATTCTTTTATATGATCACATCCATTAACATGTTTCCGAAACAGCAAAAGCATGTGAGGTCTGAACACACGCATAATCTTTATAGAATTTTTTTATGTTTCAATATCTTCTCCTCATCAGTCCTTATATGAACATAACCTTAGTAACCTCATACTTCATTAACATAAAAACCTAACCCACTCATGCTACAATATCCAACTCCGCAACCAACTCACGACAGCTAAACAAAAAAACACTTGCACTCTAAGCAGCATGGCGTGAAGCAAAACAACAACGATCGAATCCGCTACAGCCTATTTACTGCAAATGAACTTCAAGGAAGCAGCTGAAAACGTCCCCCAACTGGTTAAGCATCGGTGAGCTTACGAGAGTAATGGGCAATATATTCAATGCTACCAAGTCTATGCCACAATAACAATAACCTTTCAGCTAGCTAGCAATGCACAATTTCACCAACCAGGTCAAACCCATGACCAGACGTTTCAATGGGTGACAGGTATGAGTGTGTATGTCGTGGGTAACAACTGAATACCCAGCCTATTAGATGGTCAGAACATTGACGAGCAACATGTGGTCTTGTGCATCTTGTTGGAAAGCTGACGTTTGGCAGATCAGAAGCACAACCACTGACGTCAGAAATGTACCAACTGGACGCGGAGAGCCAGGATACTATCTCAAAGTACTTTTTCAGTAAACCCATTGACTCCATATCTTCACAATGAAAAGTTTGATTTCCACCAGAAATGATATCATGAAACATAATCCACATTCCGATACGAATCGATTCCGCCTCTATTGAATTCGACACCAATTGTTTTTGCATTTCCGTCTTGCCCGGAGACAGATTATTCTGAAACAATCCTGACCTACAGTACAATTCTCTGGATGAGAAATCTATGTAGTGCTCAGATGTCAAGTTTCTCCCTCTTGTGTCTCTATGAGCTGAAACACTAACTCATTAGCATTAGGCTCCCCTTCACATGTAATCTTTTGGTGTCTCGTTAGATCATTCAGTTTTGCACTTTAATGTCCAGCAGCCTATTCTTTAGCACCGCTCACTGATCCGCAAAGATCACAACTCATTTATCATCCTTACAAAAACGCTATAAAACTAACGAACACTTCTTAAACGTATAAAACATCCAGGTAGTGACACCTACAGCTGAAATATATGTCCACCTTTAGAGAATCATCAAACATGTTAGAGCATTCTTTTCCAAGTAATGTTCTCACATATTGCTCCATGGACTCTGATCTGTTTTAAATGCAAAAGAACAATGGTTTCTCGTTGAAAGTGTTTATTCCAACGAGAATTTTATTTTGAAAGGCGCACATTATTTCTCTAAGTTATTAATTTTACATTCTTTTAAAAGAAAACATATTTTTTAAAGGATCTCAAAGAGTGGAAAAAAAGATAACGAAACATCCCCGATCCATCCAACAATTACTTCATATACATAATTTTCATAGTTATACATGGTAAAGACTTAATTCAATATTATTATTTTGATAGTACAGCATTTGTTTTAATCTTAGCCTTGACTTTCAAAGAAAAAAAAAAGATTTTTCAGAATTTTGAATACTCGTGTTATAACTAGATAGCCTGATGGCAAGATGAAATGGAACGTTAATGAAACTAAATATAAATTTTAAATCAAATGTGTCGAGAATAATTAATTTAATGGTTTAGTTTGTCAAGGTTAACATTCATCTCTTCCACAAGTTTTTTTATTTAATTTTAGTTTCTTGTTGTATATTGAAATTGAACTAATTTGACAATTAACACATACCAAATCTATTATTTATATAAAACATAATTCTCAACAACAGAGTTTTAACAAACAATTTCTTATCCACCTAGAATCATCTGTCCATAATACTCACTTCTTGATACCTGAGAAAACCAAAACATCAGTGAAAAATCCTAAGCAAATAACAGAGCGGAAATTTTGATCCTAAAGACGTAAATCATAATCAAAAAAACAAGCTTAACGACACTTTGCACCTGAGAAATCTTGAATCTTTACAATTTTGGAAAAGGCAAGCTCACATCTGAACCGGACATGTTACTAGTCTTTACCATTTTATGAGAAAACGTGAAACCGAAAACACGTAAGGATTATTCTCTAAGCCTTTGTAGATGAATCAAGTAACCTTAACATTCGAAAGCATTCTTTTAACGCATCCTTGTCATCTTTAAGCCTGGTACGTGACAAATTTGAAAGTAACAAGCTCCAGGTGCCACCAACCTTATGAAAATCTTTATTTTTCTTGCAAAAATGGACCCCTGAATTGTAGATTTTACTGTTTTTATAATATGTGTTCTCATACGCGTCTTCGACCTTATAATAATTAGATCAAAAGCTACAGAAATATTCTGAAGGTCGAATTTCTTTAGTAAAAGAATATTGAAATTTACCTTTCTCGAAAGAGAAATTTCCATTATTTTAGATCAATAAACGGCCATGAATCCACAAACATTAAGATTTTATAACTAAATGCTCATGATCACCAGATTTGCATCAAGTTCAGTTCAATTAAACTAAAGTTTTCACATAAATTACGCATTAAATAGAACTGAACCGCAAGGTTTTCATGAAGTATGATGTAAAATCTGGAATAATAATTGTATTATGACTTAATATCTTAGGTGTTATAACTACTTTTTTCCTCTGTGCTGAGATTTAATGCGTGATTCTGAATTCCAACCCAAATCCATATAGAAATTGAGGCTACGCCGAGGACGATGAATCTGAAATGGTACAGAGATTGATTGCGTTCTATGGCTCAAGAGCTAAATTTGTGCCAAATGCTGAAAAAATGCTGCGTCAAATGCTGAAGAGTGAGAATGTGTTACGAGAGTACATGTGGCTGGAACAGGTGATTGGAGATTAGACTTAAAAAAGGATTCCACCTAATAAAGCCGAATTACTTGTTCGTGATTGAGAGAGCGAATGATATGTCCAATAGCGCAAGAGCCAGAAAATGGTGTAAGAGTCAACGTAATGGGAAATAGGAATTTACTTCCAGGAACATTTCATATAGGGATTACAGGCGATAACAACCACACGATAGAACGTCTGAGCTCAAGGCAGCAACAACTTAGTGGAATTAAGTAAACTCGCTAGTAATAGCAAAAATAATGATTTGGGATTCGATTTCGTTAAACCAAAGCTCAGAATCCAGCTCATAGGAATTTGATGCTTTGAATATCACTCGTGAAATGGATGTACCCTGATTAGTACATCTAGAAGATCAGCTTCATCAGAATTAAATATGTTAACAAAACAATTAAATGTTTATAGAAGTAAAAATTTTGAAGAGACCAAAAATTATTAAATGAAATAATTCAATCGTATGAAGATTTAGGTGTGAGCAAGCAAAAATAGAAGTCCATGGCACAAGTGCCAAATCTGACAAGGTTATACCAAGTAAATGAAGTAACTAAGAAAAACCAAACAATCAAAGAAAACTCAAGTCTTTGAAAAAACGAACTCAAAACTATCCATGGAGTGGGGAAAATGTTACTCAAAAACAACAAAAGTCATCATTACGAAGCATAAGTCATCTATGTGGTTAGTCTGACTCCATATCAGAAGGCGTGTTCGAATCCCGATCGGGTCATTAATGTTGAAGATTATCCATTGTGTGGTGTGTTACCCAAGGGACTCTCAATCAGAATGTATTTAAACATTTCACAAGAAGATTGGACGTAAAACATTCCAACAGCAACAGATTATTTTTTTTAAAAAAAAACAACATTTAAAAGAAGATTAAATAAAAAAAAATATAAGCTGTCGACTAACACAATAATAAAAAGGAAGTAAGTCGGAAATGGAGGAGAAAACCAAGTAACTTCCTCCACAATTTCTCTCTCTGCTTGCTACCACAAATAACATTTGTCGAAGGACTTGACTATTACTTCAGCTTCAGTCTGCTTTAGCTGGCTTGTTTGTCCCAATGGCCGGCTTGTTTTTACAGTGGTGGAATGACGGACAGGTTGAAAGATGAGGGATCACAAGCTACCACAGAGTGAGATTCCATTTCAATATTATAAGATTGGTCATCAATACCATCGAGAAGATCTAGGGATATATTGATTAAAATCAACTACCAACATGTCACTAAATAGTTAAGAATCGAAATTTACAATTAATGAAGCATATTATTCCATTGTAAAAGTTCTTTTTCCAAGTAAAGAATTTTTTAATTTCTTTAACTAAAAAAAAAAGTTAAAGTTAACAAATTTCAATACTTGTTAAGAATTTGTTAAAGTAAATATATAAACTAATTAAATATCAGAAACTCAAGATATTATAACAATAATTGCACAAATCATCTTACAATAAAAACTCTTCAAAACGAAAATAGACAATAAAAGAAAATTTAAGAAGGTAATTTCAATAAATATTGCGACGTGTCAAAATGAAGTTTTAAATTAAATTTCATTAATAAAATTTTAAAAAAATATGCAGTGTCCAACTGATAGAGTCATTGAAGGAACTGATACAATACATATCCCTTTTTAACAGTTCACAATAGAAGTAAACATTTTAGGTAACAGTAGTTTTTATATTTAATATTTTTACAGAACCTATTTCGGCTATTTAATGATAATTCATATTAAAAGAACAGGAAAAATGTTTGTAAATGAGAATAAGAAATCACTAATGCATTGTATTTCTACGTATAATTATTTTAAATATTTCTAATATAATTATATATATGGTAAATAAATTATATGGCATCACACAAATATGGGTGAGAAATATAATTAAATAGTTAAGTTAAACTCCGTTGGAAAATTTTGAATGCTTTTTTTTCTTCACTTACCGAAAATGTATACTAAGTCTTAATGTTTTTTTTTTATTTTCCATGATGTAGTATATACATCCCCCTGGCTATTAATACAGATATTATTATATTACATAACATGCAAATTAGAACTGGAGTTCAGGAATGCAAATTATTTCATTGAATCGAATCAACATTCACGGCGATTTGACGTATGAAACCATATTCGATCAGAATTCAGGAAGGTATTTTCAATCCAACGCATTATAGAGTCAGGTTTCAATAGAAATGTGGGTCCATTGTTAAAGTTCTAAGCGATTATTACTAAGTTGCCTAACGGATGTTGTTCAATCAGTTCTAAGAGAGTTTAGATTTCGTACGTTATACGCTTCAACGCTTAGAAAACTCCGCAATTTTGTTTTAGAATATAAATTAACATGTAATTTTGTTTCCAATAATTTAAGATAGCATAGGTAGATTAATTAAGACATTTATAGAAAAATAATTAAATTAAAACTTTTTACTTGAAATAATATAAGATTTTCATCACATACAAAACCGTTTAAGTTTTTTTATATACGAGTATTTTATTACAATGTTCGCTCATTCATGCTTAGCTGTTGGTAAAGAAAGAATTTTCAAGATTTTTTTTTATCTCTCCTAATGGATCGATCTTATTCAGTAAACTACTTATTATTAATTAGTGATCTGAGAGCTATGTATTATTCTGAAGTTTTTTTTTTTTCTGAGAGTACTGAATAAATGGCTTTAAACAATTTGAAGAATTAATGCTTTCGTAATTTACACTATATATGTGGAATAGTGGAAAAAATTAAGCATTTCATTATACAAACAATCAGAAATATTTTTTTTTTGCTTCTTATTTCTGTAATTTAGAAATTTTAGAGGCTTTACGAACATTTCTTCGGTCTGAAAATAACCCGGGAGCTTCAATACACTAAATATTATTGAGATGGTGACTTAAAAGTTTACATGAGTGCGAAAATAAACCTATGGGATAAACAGTGTTGCTAAATATGAATGTATCGATCATGCACAAAAGAGAGTAAGCTAACGTCTGAGAAAATTAAAATAAGAAACTAAAGGCCAGTCAGGTAAAATAAAATTAATTGATAACTCTATTGACAGACTTCAAAATTCTTATGAAACTACTGTACGCAGCAGTACGAGTAATTTAATGCTATGCAGAAAAATGTAATATACATCAAATTATAAGAAACCAATACATAGTCAATGTCCAATAGGGAAAGAAAGTTGTTTGTAAAATATGAATTTTATGGTCCAGTTATTCAGTTTAATGAAGAATTCAATGGCTGTTTAAAAGTTTTTAATAAGATGAATGTTGAAAATCCTGGGGTTTTTACTTTATGGGGGTATAAACATTTAGACAAATGCAAAATTCAGGAATCAGTACGCAATGCAGACCCAAAAACAAAGAAGCACATAAAAAGTTAAAGAACTCTCAAAAAGAAAACAAATTGGCGTTTTGGAAGGCAAAGATGATGAAAATTATAAATCTGGTATATTTTAATGATAAAGTAAGGTTTTTTTATGTAAACAAATTAGCTTTATGTTATTTTTCTCGTTTTCACAAAATAAGTTGGGTTTTTTTACATTTTTCATTACTACGAATCACAATTTCTCAAAATATTATACATCAAAGTACCTGAAATATTATTAGTAAGGTTTTAAAATACTTATACAAAGAATAGATTATTCTTGATATTTTATGTTGAGTAGAATTTTTTAAAGTGCAATAAAGTGAAAATTACAATAACAAGGAAATTTTCAGTGTTCAGAAAATCGAAGCATCATTTTCCTAAGTAAGGGCTATATTTTGAAAATAATAGTCTATCTAAATAAGATTATTTTATGTATTATTCAGTTTGCAAAATGTCAATATTCAGTTATGTTTTGAGAAAAGTCTTAATTTTTGCATATATCTGCATGAAAAATTCTTTGACAGTAAAAAAAATACTCCTGCAAAACTTTTCTTGTGCCTTTTTCTAATTTTAAAGTCTCATAAGATCATGAAATATTATTTATATGGCAAAATTTAGGTTAACTCAAAAACTTTATTCCGTAAGTGTAAATTTACCCTAAGAACTATAATAATATTTTGAACTGTGAATAAGTGGATAAGATGCCAAAAATTATAAGAATTTAAACCAACCTATAGTTTCGGATAAGTTGAAACAGAGTTTACTCCCAGTTGAGCGTGGTCATTTCATAGTCGAATTACTGAAAATTAAAATATCTAACAGTTATTATATAAATTAAATAATTATGAAACTGATGAACCGTCAAAAAGGAAATAAATCGAAGGTTTCAGTAAAATAGAGGACACACTTTTCAATCCTTTAAGGATACAAAAATTCAAAATTTAGTGTTCGAGCTCAACAAGGCGATTTTAAACCATAGTGGGAATAAAATTGTGATTTTAAAATAGAATTTATCAAATATGCATTGTTTTAATTGTAATTCATTTGTGCATAAATCCTCCAAAAGTCTAAAATTGAAATATGTTCCGAAATGTTTTTAGTGTTCTGAATTTGGTCACTTGGCTAATTTTCTAGAACTTTGAGATCAAGTGGATTTTAACCAGACTTTGATTATTGATACTAAAATTCGTGCTAATAGGATTCAAAAGATGACTGTAATTCAAGATAAGGAGATATGCTCTCTATTGAAACTCGTTTCAGGGTGACAATGATGAATTATGAGTGCATTGAATCTCCAAAATTATTGTTTAATAATGTTTGTAACTCGAATATGAGGTGATAATGTACATCTGATAGGAATTTTTAGCTCGCTTTATAATTTGGCAGATCCGTTATTCAGACTACTATGTATGTGCTTCAGGGATTGATTATATTATGATGTTATTATTGAAACTGATCTAATTAACGAGTTAAATATATCTATAAATGAGAATGGAGTTGAAATTTTAAGAAAAGGAAGTGAGAATGTTATAGAAAAGAGAATAACCATAACAGAAAAGCAAAAATATTCTTAGTACTGATAGTACTGATTACCTCTAACATATGTAAGCCAACACAGATATTCAACTAGTCACTTACCAGCGGTTAATGCATTAAACGTCTTAGAAATTTCAATCACAAGGAAGAAGCTTATCCAAGCATTGTAACTCCACCTACCCGGCAGATATTTTAAGAGTTCGCTTCCTTTTCAGACGATAGATCAAACGATTAGGTCATCTCAAGACTCTAAAAGACACCTAACCCAGTCTTAGATTGGTGAATAGCAACAAGACTTTCTCCATTCCCTGATAGTATGCAAATCCCTAGACTAGCCTTTTATATCATCTTGCGGGGTTGAAAACGTCGATGATATATATCATCAGCTATCCTGCTACAATTCTGAACTTTATCAAATTAAAGGGTTTGATTTTCTCAAAGTCAGGGTATTATAAACAACAGCAAATGCATTTGCTGTGATTCTGAGCTGATTAAACCTGAAATTGTAAGGACAAGTTGACTTGTTTTCAGTGACAAATTTAGCTTCTTACTTAGCTGCGATAATAAGTTGAGAAATGTCTAGATATGTTCAAGGCTGCAACGGGATAGTAATATAAGTGCCGTTCATCAAAGAACCCAATTACATAAATTTATATTCTAGAGTGTCATTTCATTTGATAGTTACATCTCCCGTTCTTGGCATCTCTGCCATTTTCAAGCAATATATACAGCAGTTTTCGGCATTTTACATTATATTTTTCTTCTTTTTATAGCAATATAAGCTTATATTTCAACAGGATGATACATTACTGTACAGGATAATCATTTCTTCTGAATGTCTCCATTTTTGTCAAACACATTCAAGGTAGACTGGATCTCCAAATATATCTAATAGGAAAAGATGAGATTTGAAGAACACAATATCTATGATAATACTAGAATTTTGCCGTTATAATTAATAATTTAAGCAAGATTGATAAAAATATTAAGGGGAAATATTGTCAAGCTTTCGTTGCTTAACTTCATATTTTTGGTTTGTTATACATAGCTTTACCACCTGCATGAATTATTCAGTTTTCTAAAATTTGAAAAAATTATTTTTCTATATATTAGTGCTAACAAGATTAATTCCCCATCGGGAGCCTTGTGCCTTTTAATTGGTTCTTATAACAATAACAATTGTTAGAAATCAAATTGTAAATTATCACTTCTACCCAACTCTTGTGTCATAACTCAGTCAAATACAACTAACTCTAAAAGTTAATAGTCTACGCAAGGATACACCAGTCAAGTCTCACATTACTATTTATTCATCGATTTCTGTAATATAATGTCAAAGAAATATTTGCTCTCTTTGGGAACTGCTTGGACTAATCTACCTATTGAAATATTATTATTATAATACTCTCGTACCAAAACCTTTCCAGTCGAGCGGTTACTTTGCCTTACTAAATCTTCAGCGACAGTTACCATCAGCAACAACTTTTGATATCATCAATTTCTTGCAAGAATACACTCAGCGCTAGTCCCACTCGTCCTCTATACTCTAAATTTCCCTTTTCTTATATACCATCATATCTAGATCATTTCATTTTATTTCCACCTGCCTCTAATTAATATAATCATGTTTCATTTCGGTAGGGAAGAGATTGTTATTTCATGCAATCAATCTCAATTAAAGTCCCCAAGATAAGTGAAAAGAAAAAGGTGAATAGGCCAACCTCATAAAATGTAAAAGACATTAAGTTGGAGTAAATAAATCAAGATTAAACTGAAGTAATTAAACCGAAACCATTAAATTAAAAATTAAAAGAGAGCCGTTTTTTTCATTTTCAACGTTTTTTGTATTTCTATTAAATTTTCAAAAAAAAGAGTAGATTATTCGATGAAAAGCGTAAAACAAACGTACTTCAATTCCCAAACTCTCGAAAAACTCACATCAGAGAAAATAATCAACAGATTCCTAATGCATTTTATTTTCACAAGTAAGCAATCTAAAATGCAAAAAAAAAAAAAAAAGTTTGTCGAAATGCTAACAGCAAAATTAATAAAAGTGAGTTCTACCGTGAAAACCATTATTAAAATTAGAAATATTAAAGTAGGGTGCAAATAATAAATTATTAAAGTAGACAGTAAAAAAATTCTGTTGGCAAATAAAGAAATAGAAACAGAAAAAAATTAAATTAAATATATCTTGGCACACAGTTTAGTATACGTGCAAATGTGATTGAACAATCATAATGTATTATAATGTCGGTTTTTGGTCTAACAGTATGATCTTTGGCACTTTGTTGCTATGAGTTTCCCTACTACTAATCTACACCTATCTTATTATTGCACTTTTATTTAATTTGTCAATGGTTTTCTACGACAGAATCTGTTTTGACCAATTTTCGTTGTTAACATTGACAAACTTTTTTTTTTATTTTTTAGGGTAACTACTATTGAAATAAAAATGCATTAATTTGAAAAGGTATTTCATGTGACTCATTGTTTTCTGAAGAGTTTGGGGAATGCTTGCTGCGCTTTTTTCAAATTTTGGCTCAAGGAATTTAATGAAATACAAAACGTTGAAAAATGAAGACCAGCAAAAACGACTCCTTTGGTGTGGTTTTCGGTTTAATTACTTCGGTTTAATCTTGATTTATTTACTCAACTTAATGTCTTTTACGACTATGGTTGACTGCTCGCTTGAGGACTTTCAGTAGTTGTTGCGTAGTGTAATCTCTTCCCCACCGAAATGTTGTGATTATCTTCGAGGCGAATGGCTCAAATGAAGTGATCTGAAATAATGATGACATATAAAGAGACTGAAGTAGACGAGTGGGACGCTGAAGTGTATTCTTCTGAAAATGATATCAAAAAAGTTGGGTAGCTGATGACCGGCTTTGTGCTGAAAACGAAGTAACAAGGAACTTATTGCGAAATGACCGTAATGTTTCGATGAGCCAGGTGAAAGAAGAGCAAGCTATTTCTTGTTGACCATATGCAGAAATCGAACGACTGGTGTATGCTGCGTGAACTAAACTTTGGGGTGTTATGTTGACAGTGACTGAAATTAGAGAAGTGAAATTTGTTCAGCACAATTGTTATTATGGAAACCAGTAAAGAGCACGATGAAATTGTTAACATAACATATATCAGAAAATAATTTTTCAGAGCCTGAAACTGAACGAATAAACTGTCAATAACAAACCAAAAATATGAGGATGGCAACTTGACAACTATTAAACAGCCGC